>CAEFZX010022575.1:0-106196 GCA_903066825.1 Alfaro cultratus | reverse complement strand
TTCATTTCCATTTGTGTGTCTGTGTAAAGACCCCAAAATGGCTCCTATTACAGAGTTTCCGAGGGAACAAAGCGAGATGGTTACAGTTGGAGGACAAACTCGAACAGTGGGTTGTTGAACAGAGAATCACTGTTGGAATGAAAGCAACAGTGCTAGCACGCTAACTAGCTGTGTCACCATATACTGTGTCACGAAAATACCACGTCACTGACTTTACCTCGGGGAAAATAATAAAACAGCTGTTTATTCATTTTGGGAGTTAACGAAGTTGTCAGAACGCTGGTTTATAATCTATTAATAAAGTTTGACTGACCTATCTGACTGTTTTGTTGACATTCCCTTTAGCGCAGCTCCATCTAATGGATGCATAACGTAACTCCAGCCTCTATTGTAGCGTCTATTCTATGCACCTTATAATGCGGTGTGCCTTATATATGAAAAAGTTTTTAAATGGGCCATTTATTGAAGGTGCGCCTTATAATCCGGCGCGCCTTATAGTGCGGAAAATACGGTAAGTTTCTGTAAAGAAATGCAATGTACCAGACTGAACACTTTTGTCATTCAGTTTTTGGTAGAATGAGAGAAAAGAGAAAAACAATAAATCATGCAAATGGGAATTTTTGAGCTTGTTTAATTTAATCTTGCAATTAATTGATTTGCTGGTTATTGCGGCAGGCCTAATTGCGATAAATAATATTGTTTTGATCTCATTTCCAAATAATATATTGACAATGGCCTAAAAATGCAAGTTTGTTCTCTGAGACTAATAAACTGTCCATTAGTATCTAAAATAAAACAAAACCAAAAACAAATAAAATGGAAGTGAAAACCACACTCAACAGAAGCCATAAATAAAATGAATTATGAAGTTTCTGTAAAGTTCCCTTCAAAAATATTAATCAGAATGGAAATTATCAAGCTTGTTTAAATTTATTATGTGAGTAATCAGTTAATTGCTGATTTAGGATTTCAGATTTCTGTCTGTTTGGTTGTTTTTGCTTTGTATTCTGCAAAGAAGACCGTTTTTCTGCATTTGGTATTAAGAAACATCTGAATACCAAGATGTTGGTATTGATGTCCCGAATGCTAAGTGGGACCTTAGTGAGAGTCTGTTAGGGGAAGTGACATCTCCCATTAGTGCTCCCAACACCTGACTCTGCACGATCTGACAACGCCTTTTACTTTCCTGAGAGAAGCGTGAGGCCTCCCTGGCCTGATGTGATGGATTATTCACAACTTTAGTAGCAGTTGATGCTGAAACAGTCTGCTTTATTCACAGAGAACCAGGTTTGTACTGACCCAGTTTCTATAAAACCACACCGCATGCACACGCAGAGGTAGAAGCAGCAGCTTGAGCATGTCCTCCTGCACTGGTGCATGCACCCAACCACATTGCTTTTTGTGGGGGAAAAGGAGCCAGTTCTGGACGGAGAATAAATCGTTGTTCAACTTCATGGGTTTGCCATCTGTTGTGTCCTACTTTGGAATTGTTTGCTGTTGAATTTTCTCCAGCTGATGTTGGGTAATCATGTCAAAGGCTCTTTGAAACCGAAAGCCCCCACAAAGCTTCAGTGCAAGCTTTCGAGAAGTTGTTTGGTCTGTTTGGGGTTTTACTGCCAGCTTATCAAGATGGAAGTTGTTTAAATAGAAGTAAGTTTCTTTAAGGCGTGTATCGGTCAGCTCATCTTACAGAGAAACTAGATCGAGGGCTACCAACTCCATACCTGAAGAGTTGATATTCTGGCTTTAATAAGAGTTTAAATTTATTCCAATAACCCAAATATGTAAAAGTGGAAAAGCATTTAATGAATTCAGGCAGACATCTCACCCAGGAGTTATCCACATGAAAGCTCAGCAGATAAAGCTGAACATTTGTATGGGAACCAAAAACCACAAACTCTACTTGACTTCATTCTGACATGATGTTTCGATTTATTTAAATTTAAGATTACTCGTGCTGGTGTAGAGCTGTGACAAACACCGCTGTGTTTAAACCAGTCATCAACACGATGGTGACATGATGCTAGTTGTAAACAATTATTTTAGTAACTGAATAAAGAATTGTCTTCTACTTTAGCTAAGCTAGTAAATTAACATAAGAAAGAGAAAATAATAGTAAAAATCAATTCAGTTAATTTTTTTTAGTGAAACATTTTATTGCTTATGATGCAGTTTGATTCAACCATCCCTTTGTCTGAAGTTTGAAGTATGAAAACAGATTTTTTTCCCCCCACATCATTACGCCTCTGTAATGTTAGACTAAATGTATTTCCTTGTACATGTTGCATATCAGTTTCTGTAATAACAATCAGATTTTGCAAAGGGAACAAAAGCAACATGAACAAGCTCAATGCATGTAGTGGATGTTTCCTGTTGAGATGTTCAAGGACGGAGCATTGAGGACGAGCTATTGTGAAACGCTAATTCTGTTTTGTTTTTGCTTCTGTTAAAGTGATCCCATACGCTTTCGGTCCCTTTGTCGACTCCCTCCATAGTTGCTAACAGCACTTAGTATCTTTAAACATCTCATTTGTGGAAGAGAGAGCGTTGCACAACACAAACATGGAGGTGGAATGCAGTGTGCTAAATAGTAGAACATAATTTAACAAAGTTTTGAGATAATGTCTCAAGGAATTTTAAAAAACAAAGTTTTTGAGTCATTCAATGAATCATTACAGCCTCATTCTCTAATATGTGTAACTACACATCAAGAGGGTTGACCCCATCATGTACAAATCGGCACACAAACTGAGAAATAGTTTGAACATTTACGCTTCAGATGGAGAAAATTTCAGATGTCATCTTCAGATCGGTCAGTGAATGTAGAGCTGACGGATATGGATGATAAAATATAAGTTTGCTTTAAGTGCCTCGGTCACATGCTGGAACAAAGATAAGCTGTGGCCTCTGTTCACACACAGTGTGTAAATAACTAAGCACAAAAGTTGAGAAGTTTCCACTTGATTACTTGTCTGCTGTAGCTAGCAACAATCTTCTGCACTACATACAATATATATATATATATATATATATATATATATATATATATATATAGTTTGAATGTCAAATTATTTCTGTCTCAATAGTGTGCCACATTTGATGGAAGTATTCAGTTTATTTATACAGCGCCGACAAAGTTGTGTTTGTGGGTATAACAGCAGGATTGAGTACGTGGGTTGTCACTCTCACCACAATTTTTATCTTTAGTAAGCATCTTAAATATGTAACATCATGCTACCATCTCTATGTTACAGAAATACAAATGTGGTTGGTAATAAAGAGCCTGAAGGAGATTTGTTTATAATCGGGTTTCTGTAGAAACGACAGAAGCCAACAGATCTATTATAGAGCATTTATGGCAAGCTCTTTGTGTATTTTATATAAATGATCTTTCCATCAGGCACCACAACACGCTTTACAGACCCTATTAGGTTTTTAGCAGCCATCACTGTGTGGTATAACCATGTGACATCATGTAATTGATAGCTAGCTATGGATTCTATCATTATACCGGCAACACTGCTGTTAGCTTAGACCTTTGCAAAGGAAACAACAAAAACAAGATCTCTAATTGTTATATTTACAGAATGATGGTTCTGAAATTGAACTATGATTTGATGTAGGTACTTTTACACTCCATATGTACAGAATTTCATACAATAAAGAAAGTAAATCTTATTCTTTGCATTGATACATGCTGCTACTATCTAGCTGCAAGAATAAAATGTTTAAGCTACATAGAGAAAATAACAATCGCAGCGGGATGTAGGTTTAAAAATTCCCATCAAACTTACTCCCTGCTAACTTTTGATGACACAAAAGTAAAAAAAGGAAAAGAATATTTCAAAAGGATAAAAACTTTGGCTACAGACTATCTGCAGTTAACTCAGTGCAGAGACAAAAGAAACAAAGGAAGCTGAGTCATGGTATTGATGCTCTGTCATATCTTTTCAATCTAATGATTTATACAAGGTTACTCTAACATTAATGGGGCAGTAATGTATATTTTCCAGGCACATGGTGCCATTTTATAGCATAATTGTAATAAAAATGCTACACATATCAAACATAAAATAAATGTAGCTTTGCAGTTTGACTCCTTGATATGGGCCTCTGTCTCTTTAAGAAGCTCCTACTCTTTCCAACACTTATCACAATACACGCTAATTGCTTCTGACACTAGTCTGGAGGAGCTGAGTGAGAGAGACATTGGGGACTGCAGGTCCAAGGAGGAACTTTGTGGAAATAGGCGGCACCTTGCAAGGCCATTCTCAATCATGCATGAAAGAATCGAGGCAACTCTCCAGATATGTTTTGATGAGGGAATAACTTCATATCATGATGTAAATCTCAGTCAATTTTACATAATAACCTTCTATGCTAATTGGATTTTACTGTGAAGAGAGTCACATAGGTATTTATAATTGTATAAAGATACCCACAAACCTAAATTAATCAACTATTCAATAAAATTGTAATAATTAACAGCTGGCAGAATTGTCCATCCAGCATGTTTCCTCAAGTCTTTGAACTGAATAAACCTTGTCCCTAACCTCACTAAGTCAATATGTCACAATACGTAGGTTCAGAGATAAAAACTTCATCTACATGCTCTGGTCGAGGTCGGCGCAAACAAATAACAAGGTCAGCCTCAAATATAGCCCAAAGGAAGTAAAATGAAAATTATGGTCACAACATGCATGCCAGAGACTCTGTGTGGTGGATTCATTAGCCACTGCGACGTAAACATTTGACTTATTTTACTACGTTGCTGATTTCTGCAAAAATTCACATTTACAAAGTCCTCAAGGTATAAAGTGTGCAAACTTCTTGGACTTGGGAACATAAGACAGGAAATGACCAGAAGAGTCGTTCACATTTAAACAAATGTTTCTCACAGTCAGGGAGCAGAAAGTTCTCATTTCTACCATCTGTAGTGTCAAGCTAGCAGTTTGTCTGTTTGCTGTTTTTTTCCAGTTTGTTAGCACACAGTGTGTGAATCGGAGCTGAGCCAAATTTGATAAAACTCTTTTGAGGTTACAACGTTTCTCTGGTTGGCTTGAGCAAACAGGAACAAAGGCTTGAGTTGCTTCCATGTACTGAATGTGGTTTTTTAAGGTGGAGTAATCTAGTTTTAGCCAGAATCTGGATTGATTTACAAACATTTATTAGCAAAGTTGTTTTTTTTACCTGCTTTCTGAGTTTGCAAAATCCTCTCATACACGCTGTCAGAGCTCTCCAGCAGGGTCTTGCTGGTCTGGATCATCTGAAAGGAAAAATAATCAAGCAATTTTAATAAGTGCTTTTAAGAGAGGTGAATACTAAAATCACGCAGTAAATTGTGTTGCCTGGTGTTTTTCCATTTTAAGAGGACCGAGAAAATAAGATGTTATTGAAGGGATGTCTTTTGGGCGAGGTCGCTTAACTGCATCTTTGCAAACCAAAATTAAAGGAAAGCACAGCAGAAGTAATTAGATTTTTTTTTTATTTGAGGTTGTGTTGATTTCCTTCAAGCTGTGACTATGCCTCATTTTACAGAGAGAAATATAAATGGCAACCCCTCTGGTTGGCTTTAAACGGAAACGTTGATCATCACGGTCAACTGATGAAAACGCAAACATGTCACTTTGCTGCACATCATTAGCATGTTATCTGTGGCAGAGCTGCTGTGAAGGAGGCTAAGTTTAGCTCCTCTGGTGCAACGCTCTGCCCTAATTGAGTGGAAAGACTCTGCTGACCTGCAGACTGTCACAACTTTCATGATGATCTATTTACATATTAAAGAATTTATTCTAAACAAGAATGCAGCCAGCAAAATATTCTGCTGAAAGGCAGCAGAAAACTGTTTTAGGAAGAGGTTAGAGAAGGAAGTGCAAAGGAGGTAACAAAGGGAGAAAAATACAAAGCCTGAGGCGTCTTTTTTATTAATCATCTGAGAGAGCGGCTAAAATATATCAATCTTCCCACATGGTATCCAAGATGACATTTTTTATAAAACGTCACTTAATTTCCAATGTAAGTCCAATACAGGGGCGCTTGTGTTCGTATCACTATGGTAACTGGCTTGCACATGTACTTGTGCACTCCTGAAGAGCCCACCAAGGTCAGGTCAAAACGCAATGCTGCTCAGATAGAAAGCTGGATTTCACTGAAGAAAATCCATAAAATTAGCCAACTAATCTGATTGAAATATGTAAATTTTCTCTTTCTTGGCTCTAACTGCAGATTGGCTGGTCAAATACTGAAATATCAAATTCTGATTAAATACATTGAACACTAAACATATTTTCTGCCTATTCTGTTAAATCATCAACAATGGTCTGTCAGGCACAGAGTCTCTTCTCTGGATATACTTGCAAATTTTGAGAGTTAAACTTCCAGTACCAGCTTAGTGTTTTGAATATCAGCCATCATTGTTTTTGTATGCCAATGCATGGGAGTAAAGAGGCTCGGCGTCAGCGTCCTGTTTAGAAGCGAAATGTTGAGGCTTTCATGGAAAAACTGGTTAACTGTTCAGAAAAGTTGGGACCATAGCAACTGAATTGATTTTAATGACATTTTTTGATTGGTATTGGCGAAGAAAGTCCAGACCGGGACATTCATAATAGAGCTAATACTAGATCTTCAAATGCTCGCAAACCCAGTGATGTAAATGGTAAGTGACAAAATACGTAATATTTACTTTTAATTTTGTAAAATAAAGTCCAGACGTCAGCTTACCCAATACATCTAGTTTCAGACTTAGGCTAAATCCCATTTCCCAAGGTACTCCCCTTCCACTATTCCTCTGCATTTAATTCAGGAAGTGGTTCTGCTGCACAAACATGTGACTTCATACAAGTGTAAGTGTGTAAGTGATACGGTGCTGCAGCACACATTTTTATGCTCTTTAGAGGCGACCAAAAGAGTCATGCCAAAATTTTATATGTACTAAACTAATATAGATTAGTTCAACTAATCTATATTTATTTTAACCCTCTCAGGCTCAAATTAAGTTCTAGTTGCAGGAAAAATCTGATATTTGGAGAAAATGATCATATGGGGTAGTAATATACAATTCAGACTTTTTTTCAAAATAGTCAAAAATGATCAAACAAATCATCAAGCAAATCTGCAACACCTGCCTGGAGAGGCTTAAATGTTCCAACTCTGTCATGCAAATATAACAGCAAAATATATACTTTTTAGGAAATATTTGACCAAAAATGCCAGATTTTAATAAAAATCCTAATCATAGTGTTGCTGATGAGCAAAATAATCTTGTTTCCAAAGAATACATAAAACACAAAGATATAAATAAAAGTGTATTTCCTGTTTTTGTTCTTGTGACAATCTATTCTAACCTGAGAAATGTTTTTTTTGTTTGTTTTTTTTATTTTGCTCTTTGTGAAGAAAAGAATTGCATGCATTAAACTATGTATTTTAATGGTACACTATTAAAAAAAATACCGGCAGATGTTGCCAGAATTTTACTGTATAAATACGGATTTATACACTGTTATTGTAAGGACATATCAAAACATACTGAGTGGAAAAGTAAAACTTTTGGACTTTTGGATATTCAAGGCAGCCAATTAATTATCTAGAAATACACATTTGAGAGTTTTTAAAAAAAACTTTATTCAGGGTACTTCTCATCTCTTGCAAACTTAAACATTTTCCAATAGTTTTCTGTCTTACTTTTGATCTGTTTACAAAATGGAAACTATACACTAAATTACCAGCAGCTGTATCCTCTGGTGGCTTGTTAAAGAGAAACAGTCTGTCATCAACTAAAGCTGTGGCTTTTGTTGGTCTCTAATTAGTTTCTCTCTCAGACACATTTAAAAAGGTTATAATAGGCTTCTTGATTTTTTCTTTTTCTGTTTCTCTAATGACCTATTGTGCATGTAAAAGGTGTGGAAAGTTTCAAAGTCCACACCCAAGGGGTTATTATATTATACAGACAACAAAACTGCTGTAAGTTCCTATTTTGAACTCCAAAAGTTTTCTTCTGAATCTTAAAAACAAAAGTTAATAATGCTGGTTTTCACCATCACTTCACCAATTAGAGCCACATGACTATCCCATTAAAAGTTTAGAAATTTAAACCTGGCATTAAAGGTGATCAGCTGAGACAAAGAAAACATTTTCTGAAAACAAATAATCATCATCCTCTTTTTTAAATATATATTACAGCATATTTCCACAGCGCTTGACCTAATGTTTTGCGTGGGGCAGACAGTTGCACAAGCCCAGTAACATGAATCACCATGTTATTCTGCAAGCTGTAATGACAAAGTGATTGTATATCTGCAGCTGCAGCACTTAGAAGCTGTGATTACCTTCCTAATGGGTCAAGAAATTACCGTCTTCACTGCACACGCAGTGTCTCAGATTTATATAGAAGAGGCATGTTTTTGAGTTAAGAGTGGATAAGGGTATATTTGGACACAAAAAAACGCCTCCTAACTACTATGATCATGTGTGTTAAGGTAATTACTTACATGTTACCTTGGTGATGTGATTCTTTATATGTTACACACAGTCTGGATCCTACAAATTCCAACAATTAAAAAATAGTGGCTTAAGGTACAGAAATTTAAGGAAAATGAATATTTGGTAATATTTTTCCGTCTGCTCAAACTAGAACGTTGGCTTTAACATAATTTCCTTGTTAGGCAAACCTCTAGATTTCAATTTAAATGCCTTAGTCATTGATTGTAAATCAGTATTTCTGTTGCTAAAAATAGTTGCCAACGAAATAGAAACTCCCTTCACTTATTTTAATATTTTTTTATTCCACCGAACCTGTTCCAGGATTTAATCTGAGTTTGATTTTGCACAAGAACTGTTTTTATTGGGTTTTTTTTTACAGCTAGATTAACAAAATATGAGAAAAATAATCAGGAATTTTAGAAACTGCTGATATATTGGGATTTTCAGACATAACAATCTCTCAGGTTTAATGAAACTGGTATGAAAAATAGTGTGTTAGATGAAATGTCTTGTTGGTGTGAAAGAGTTTGCTCTTTTTGCAGCATCAGTGTCTGAAGTGGATTTCAGTGCAGACACGATTTCCCAACACTAATTAATGCAGAATACCCTCATTAGTCATGTCTCAAAAACGCCAGTCTAGCGTTTTTTAAATTTTCATATTAAACAAATCTTACAACACCTCTGAGCATATATAATCTCTGATCTGCACTGGTAAATGCCAATACAAGCAAGAATTAAACACGTAGGTCAGGTAACAAAAACATGAGTGACTTTAGCAGCCAGTAAACCTGGAGCATACATTTGCCAGAGGATAATTATCTGCAAATAAGTTCTGCTGTTGTTAGCCATACGTTCTTCGATGCCAATAATTAAACAACATTCACGGTCACTGCCATGACTCTTGCTTTGCAGGAAACACCAGGCAATATCTTTGTTAGTCGGTCCAGATGGCGCTACCGTTTCTCAGCTCTGAAAGTATCTGGCTTCCATCGTCATGTTTTATCAATGTATAAAGCAGAAGAGTAAGGGGTGCAGTAAAGGCAAGCTGTGAAATACTGAAAAGCATAAACATAAATCTAATTATTTAGAACCATGGGCTGGCATCCCACCGAGTGAAAACACCTTGTTAAGGAAAATAGGATACAAGTGAGAATCGGATTTTGTAGCAGTCAGGTTGTGAAAGCTCTCCTAGTTTCTCTGGCACACTGAAACAGAAAACATAAAACTAGATTTAATAAATGCTCACACTCAAAGCTTTAAAGTTTCCTAACTTTCCTGCTTTAAACCTTATACTGTAGCACATAAATATAGTGACTGTTTGGCTGAATTATTATATTTGTCCTTTTAAAAACTATAAAAACAGATTTTTATAGTTTTTAAAAGACATTCAGGTCTTCTTTAAAGAGTTTACAAATGTAATTACATTGTACCTTATAGACAATCTTTAGCTTGATCAGTTCAATTCAATTCCAATTTATTTAATAAATGATAGCTAATTATGTGAGTTGCTGTCAGGTTTGACACCTATTGAATGCTAGTTAACAAACACAGGAAAGACAAGAGAATTAGATTCTTCTTTTACTCGCGAGGAGAACAGACAGAGATGTGCTTTCAGTTACAATCTCCTACCGCTCTGAAACCACATTTGCCTAAGTGGTTTTTGCTTAAGTCAAAATTAGAAAAATCTGATGCTTTTCTGATCAGTGAAGACATGATACTCAGAACTACCTGGCCATGTATGCAACAGTCTTCAGTGGTGACTGTAAAAGAGTGAAGAATCATTGAGATGCTGCTTAAAATGACAGAGAAAAAATGGATGTAAAAAGGAAACTGCAACATATTGAGACATGTCTGTGGTTAATTCAAACTGCGAGAGAGCAAGAGAGTGCAAGACTTTCAGCAGATAGCAGGAAGGCTTAACATAATACAGGAAAGTTGCTTTGCTCTACCATTATTAGTCTTTAAACGTGTCTTGGGTTATGCTGATTTTAGAAAAGAGTTGAAGAAAATTCTTTTCTCTAAGATTAACAGACTTTTATGCTAAAACAATTAAAATCTCTTAAGTCGCTGAAGCCAATTTAAAATGCTGTCTCTAGTGATTTCATTTGTAAAACCCTGCTTTTTTTTTTTATGACTGCAGCCAAATATTTACAAAAATAGGGATCAGAAATTGGCCATAAAATGGTTATCAGTGTTTCTCTAATCCAAATCAGCAAAATGCTGAAACCAAATTTAATATTTTTTAACATTTCTGGGGGAAAATGTACATAATTTACTTTGTGTTTTTTTCACTGTCAAATTCTGATCTCTGCTAATTACCAGTCCAACTTTCCAGCACTTATTTTTCCGTTATTTATTTGATGTTTTTCTATAAACAGCAGTCAGATTGTCACCACGGAAGTCAATTATCCAAGCTTTCAATTCAAGACTAAACCAAGCCACCTTAATTAATCGGTCTGCATCTAGGTCATTTCAACATGGTTCCTCTTTAAATGCACTCATAGTTGAGTCCCAAAGAGATTAAAAGTGATGCAAAAATAGCCCAGGCAAGTAAAAATAACACCTAATTGTGTTGCTGTGTAGTTTTTTTTACAAGCAATTAAGGTTGCCTATGGAATTGCTCTAAGCCAATTGCCATGTGAGAAACATTTAAACACTTTTACTTAAACTGACAGAAAATAAACATTTGTTTTTGTTTTAGAAGATGAATAAAACAATAGCAATGTGATCTGTGTTCTTGCTGGGACAAATACTCTTATGTGTGTTTCCTAATTTTCTTTTTAAAATTTGCAAAAGATTTGAGAATTTGGGAGAAATTTGAATAACATTTTATTTATAGACACGGTACTAAATACATCAAATCAATTTAGATACAACTGTAAAATAAGTTAAGTTGAAAAAAAAGAGCAGACGGTATCGGGTAGAAAAACAGTGTTTTCAGTTATGATTTGAAATTTCAATAACCTAAAAATCAACAGTTGGTCAAACCCAATGAGTTTGACCAAAACATTAGGCTGTGTAATGCTAATTAGAAATAAGGAACATCATCTACATGCAATATTATACAAAAAGCATGCTTTTTTTTTGTTTTGTTTTTATCTTCTGGACTATAAAATAGCTTACCGAACCACATGGACCCGAAAACGAGGTAAACGAGGCAGTAAGGTCCCTCCACATTTCTGTCAGGTTAACATCTGCACTATGACTGAGTTAAGAAAAACTTAATTATTTTATCTTTCTGCCATGCTGTTACACATTTGTTGCCTTCATCATTGTTTAATAAATACGCAGCATGAACTGTGTTGTTTTACTGGTCAGATTAGATTGGGTTTATGACCCAATAAAGAAAATGCATCGTTTTTTTAAGAAATAATTTAATGCATGAAAAACTAAATATCCAGAACAGAATGTACTTTTTTTTTTTTAAATAAAAGTATTTCAGGAATTGAAATTATCTAAAAAAATATAATCAGACGTGAGAATTTATTAAAGTAAATATGCTCGGATTAGGTTTTTTTGTTGTTGTTGTGTTGCTGTTTTGTTGGTTTTGAGCCAAAAGAACATGTTCTGCTAACTGTAATGATATTTGCAATGGCCTCAGTGGCACGTTGCATAACTTTTCAACATTGATTGTATTACTTAACAGAGTTCCAACCCTATTACCTAATAATGTCGGCATGTCCCTATTATATTAAGTAAAGTCAAGATATCGATCTAATTGAAGTCGAAGTTGGTTTGCTGAGCTGAAAAGAAGCTATTGATTGGGGAATTCATACATAACCAAACTCAAATTTTTCTTTCTCGGGTACTTGCAGAACAAACAAGAAGAGGGAATTATTTTTGTTTCTCCATTTTAATAAATTCCTAAATTCTTCAAGGATGTGAGTTTGAGCTGATGTAATGGGCTGTTTTTTCTGACTATTACTCACCATATCGTAGGTGGTGACGACCTTTTTCAGGACCTCTGGGAGCAGGCCTTGGAGCTCCAGGTTAGGGTACGGGTCAGAGAGGTTAAACACAAGGAGCGGGCTGTTGTCGGGTCCTGTCAACCGAGGGGAAAGGGCCAAGATGCACTGCTTCAGGTTGGCCACGGCTGAAAGGCCGCAGAGCTCCTTAAAGGACACTATGGCATTCTAGGTTGAGACAAATTACAAATTAAATCCACTTAGTTACAAAAACAAAGCAAAATCTAATGCAAAGCATTTAATATTTTATTCCTGCAGGGTAAGATCTTCATTTCAAAGGCATTAAAAGCTAAAATCAGGCCTCCAGAGATCAGCTCAGTGACGGAGGGAGAGGCTGTAAGCCGTCATCGCCTGTGTCGCTTGTGAGAACTTTCATTTTGGCACTTGTTAGCTGCTCCAAAGCACCCAATCCTTCTGAACTGACACAAGCATCAAGTGGAAATGAAACATACACCCACAAAAACCCTAAGCTTCCTGTGAAAGCCCAAAATTAACCCTAGCATAAACAACCGCAGGGACAAACTGTGAGGGAGTGATCAAGATGTGTTAGTCTCATGGCTGCTGGCTTGTTATCTCACAATGCAGCAATATAAACAGGAGGACCAACGTACAGACCGATGTAACGCCTGAAGGAACAAAACATGATGCTGAACACAATGTGGCTGGACGTCCGACTGCTTTTCTCCTCCAGCTTTACATTCTTTTACAGATTCTTATCAAATTGTATGGGAACATGTTTATGTGGTTATACTTTTGTATTTTTTCCAATTAAACTTCAGTCAAAAGAGAATCTAACGTTAGCATTTCCAATATAATCTAATTTAATTGCACAAAGTTAATTTAGTCAGGATTAGTGGTGGTGCCGTTAAACATAAGCTACTGGATCCCAAACAGGAAATGGATTTTGACAGGGGGAAAATTTCCAGCACTGATGAACTGGTTGATTATTTTCTTAATAAGCTATTGATGATATCAAGTTGGTTTGTTGCTTGAAAAGAGAAAAAAAAAAGTGTCCAGTTGTCTTAGAGTGGTTGCATCCTTTTCCTTTACTGCAATGCATACAAGGCTTGATTTCTTCATACTTATGATTATGATCAAAGAAAATTTAATGTCATACAGAGATGGTACTTAAATGATTTCATTATTACGAGAATAAAACTATCCAAATCAACCTAGCTCTGGGTTGAAAGTATCGGCTCCTTTTTAAGTCATGACTTTTCCTTTTTTTTTTTTTCCATTTTTGACCATTCTTCTTTGAAAAATAGCTTATATTCATTCAGATTGAATAGATAGCAATGATTAATGTATCAAATGCCAAAATTTGACAAAAATTCTCAATTGTTTTTATGTTAAGACTTTGACTAGGCCATTCTGACACATTCTTTGATCTAAACATAGCTCTAGCTGTATATTCAGGGTTGTGACTCAAATGTTTTGTGTTTTTTTGGCTCAGTGGCCTTTGTTTAAAAGTATAAGGACAGGAAAGTGGTTAGACATGCAAAAAAGATCACCAGGCCGGTATTCGAACCTGTGACGTTACAAATTCAGAGCATCAGTTACTTATAGAATTAGAAATAAAACATGAGTGTTCAGCATTTCAAATATGATGAGACTGAACTAGATATCGATACAATTATAACTCAGTTCAGTCATTAATTTAACACAAATGAAAAAAGAACCAAGTTCTATTTTTATTTCAATGTAATAATGGATCCTGTAACTGTAAAATCCATGTATTTTATCCCCTATCTAGGAGTTTGATTTTAAATTTACATGGATTTACATTATCTGCACAAGTAAATTGATTAAAATGGGAAATGGACTCGAGTTTGTGTACAATGTCAGCACATTACCAAATACAAGCACCACATAATCCAGTCAGCTGACACAAAAAAGTTTTTTTTTTTATTTCTTCATTTACTCACTGCAGCCGGTAAGAAACACACAAAATGTACCTAACCTCCATTTCTCACTGCCTTATTTGAAACACTTCCAGCCTTTCGACCACTTTACCCTTTTAAAACTGAAAACTTTTTACAACCTCATTTGGCAGGGACTCAAACTCTTCACCTGCCATTTTGTCTAGAAACTGTAGCTTAGAGGGAACTTGCCAATAACTGGAGCCAAACTTGGCTGATGCAACAAAGAGACTTTCTTCACATAGCAATTATGTTTAAAAAATGTAAAACATAAATTATTCACATTAAATAGACTAAAATATAGCTCAAGACAGATTACTTAAAGTTGTCAACCCTTTATGTCAATCCAATGCAGCAATTATTTGGTGAATCATCTTGTTCATCTGACTAAATGATGAACATACATCAGGTCAAGGGGGTTCTTGGTAAGACACAAAAATCTCTTTGATTTGTCTTACCTGCATGTTTTCTCGTAGGTCGGTGGCCTCTCTGAGTGGCAGCAGGGCTGTTTTAAAGACCTCATCGACAGCCTTGATCTGCAGCACTCTCATACTAGCGTACTCTCTGCTCTTCTTACCTTTCCTTACTGACAATCCCCTTTTGTGTGGCTTTCCTCCACCTCTTCGATTGGTTATGGCAACATGGACAAAAACCAAAGTATGAGGCAGCAACTCTCCTGTCAGAGACTGTAGCGGTACGTGGCGGAAACCAGGCTGGAGACACTCAAAGGGGATCGTATACTGGCCAATAAATTCGTCTCCAATATAGTCATCGTCTAGAACCACAAAGCGCACCATTGCGAGCTCAGGAAGGTTTATCTGAAACTCAAAGCTCTCATCAAACAGCGGGTTGTCTCCATTTTGGTGGACTGTTTTAGTCCTCTGTTCTGCACAGTCTGCAGGAATGCCGTGTATTTCCACGTACACGTATGGGTCCACCACGTCTCCTTTAGCACCGGAGCCTTTGGGTTTTGGAAAATTTTGTCCGCTGATTATCTTGATGTGCAAGAGCTGTGGAGAAACCCCAGGCACTGAATCTTTTGTGTTGGCACTGAAATATGAGACCTGCTCCCTCATGATGGCCGGTCGGAGAACATAGCCACTGTTACCATTCTGACGGAACCAACCGATGTTCAAATCCATCATTAGCCCAGGAGTCTGGTAGTTCATGGCTACAATCTGGCAGCCACACTTCCAGAAATCTTGTGGATTCATGTTGCTAGAGTCGATCCGCATTGGGCTCGGGTAAACTCGTGCAAGAAACTTCTTATTGTAGTTGACAAAGTCCCCAGGGAAATCACATGCACAGCGAGTGGCAAACACCTCATTGAAAGAGCAGAGCTCCCAGGGTTTCTGCTTCTGGAAAGATGTTGGAAAGTCTTTGAACTCCACAGATTTACACAGCGTCACCAGATCAGAGAGGTCCTTGAGCAGCGGGATCTTTTTGGGTGCATTAGTCTGCTGCTCTGTGGACTCGATGCTCATCCTCTGAGACATCTCTGCCCCCTCGTCCTCGTCCGTCACTTCTCCTTCTGAAGCAGTGCAGTTTGTATCTAGCTTCTTACCCTTCAGCAGGATCTTTCCCTTCAGCTCAGATGGAGATGGGAGGTAACAGTCCTCGAGTTTTGGGGAATCTACGTGGATCCTGTCTCCAAGGATCTTCTTCAGATGCTGAAACATGACTTTCTGCTGCTTTACAGAACAATGGTTTTCCAAACACAGAATCAGAGGAAACTCAGAGGCAACAAAGGCATACTTATTGATGACATCTATGACGCTGCGGAAAACAATCTGTGAAGTCATTGTGTGACCGGTATAGATAACGGGCTCGTTATCAGACCCGTCCCACACGTCCAGCTCCACACAGCGACAACCCATCTTCAGAGCACGGATGTACCCCGTCACATCTGAAGGACCTCTGAATTGATCCTCTATAAGATACGTGTTATGGGATGCATTGATGTAGTAGTGGGACAGAGGCTGGTTCATGTCTTGGCAAACGGATTTGTGCTCAGGGTCAAATATGTGGCACTCTGCAGACATAAGATAGTTAGAGAACCCATCAAGAGAGAGCCATCCCTTTAGCTGGCCCTCTTTGGATGGTTCATACTTGTGAATGACATTTAAGCTGGTGTCTTCACTGACCTGAGCCATTCCCTGCTCTGCCTCCAGAAATATCATTAAGTCCTTAGTATCAAGAAACTCCTTATTACTGGAAAACTGAACAAAAAGAAAATAAATCTCTGGTCTTGTGCAAAGGTCATGAAAGACTTCAGCAAACTCTTCTTTTGTCACATCAGACCCACTTTTATCTTGAGCTTTGTGGAGCTCCTTGAACTTTAGTTCTATTTTCACGTTTTTAAGTCCTGGGTTTAGTTTCTTTATTAGCTGCACGGCAGCACATATTGCTATCTGCTTGTTGTGGTAAACGTCTTCTTCATCAAAGAGGTCGCTTAACCAAGATGAGCGCAAGTTGTTCTGGCTGCTCTCGATCATATTCAAGGTATGCTTCCCATAAGAGATCAGGTATCTCAGACCAGTCACCCATATGTTGGCTACATCTGCTGTGTTCGCCACCAAGTCCAGGGACTCATAATTCTCCCCAAAGATGATTGAAAAAGCACAATCCTCTGATATCTGGTCATAGGTGCCATTAGTTCTAAAAGTGTCTGTATTCTTGCCTGTCCGGACCTCCTTGATGGACTTCACGTCTATTTTTGCCTTTTCAGACTCCTTCTTCGTTGGCTCCCACCTCAATGATTGCATGTCGGCGTCAAGAAGAAAGTAGCGATGGTAAACACGTGAATTGGATCGCACTTTTTTTAGCTCCGAGCCATCCACCATGGCATTGATGCAGTCGCTGACTCTGCTGATCTTCTTTTCAGTGGGCATGCTGCTGAATGAGACGGTCTTCTTTCTTTCTTTTCGTTGTCTTCCATCCTGTAAAGAGAGAGAAACACTGTAAATAAGTCAATTCATGCTTAGCACTGTCACCAGATGTTTTAAAATTGGACTCGAGTGTTTTATATATCATTAATGTCCTTATGCCTTTATTCCTGTACAACAGTAGGCTATTAAACACAAGTTTAAATTAGTTGAATATGAGAAGCATTGTCATCAGCCAATTTTTGCTATTAAGGTGCTACAAGTTTTTAATTTATTTTTTTTCCCTCCAGGGGCCTTTTGTGGGCTCTAGTGTCCCTTACTTGACAGTAGGCTGACAGGAAGGGGGTAAGGAGAGGCGGGAAGACATGCGGTAAATATTGTCGGGTCCGGGAGTCGAACCCGCGAAGGCTGCGTCGAGGACTCAAGGCCTCCAAATGTGGATCTCGCTATCCCTTATGCCACCACAGCACGCCCGGTTTTAAAAAAATTTATACTTTTGAAAACCCCAAAATTTCTTTATTAGGTTCCTATAAGCAACATGCAGAAACAACAAAACTCAACGCTGTCCCTCCCTCACCTGATGCTGTGCCTTTGAGCCAGTCAGCTGCCTAAAAGACCAATTCACCTGTTTGGAAAACATTTCTGTTCATAATAAACATAAATATTCATGGCCTGCAAAATCAAAGGGCATTATCCATCACACTTACTAGGTAATGGCATTTTAAAACTACACTTGGCAAACTATGAGCAGCATGTCTGTTGTGCAGCCAAGAGTCGGTTCTACCTGTACAGAAAGCCTGACTAATGAAGCAGTTAAAAGCAGCTTGTTATATTATTTTATTTTCTGCACTAGAGACACTTGAAAACTACTACATTTTGAGGGTCTTAGGGTCTTTTGAGGACATGAATTTTAAAGTAGCCTCCAAATAAACCATTGGACTCTTTGGACAGATGTGACTAAAGCATAGATGTCTGGCCGTCATTTATTGTGTGATGTTAAGAGTAAACCAAAGATTAGTACATTGCATTAGAACAAACACTTCATACTAACAGTAAAGTGCAGTAGTGGAGGGGTAATGATTTGGACTTGTTTTGCAGCCACGGTATCCTGGCGCTTCTTTTAAGGTGCATCTCTGTTATATCACTTTCAAGAGTCGACTTTGATTTGGTTGATTTACATCTCCTCTGCACACCTGAATGCTTCCTGATTAACGAACAGGAAGCATGAGAGCAAGCGCGTTTGGCTCAGCTGGTGGACACATCTGTTCTCAACTCCAGTTTACTTTCACTTTCAGTTAATTTGTAAGGCAACTGCTGTCAGTGAGCCAAACAGGTTTGTTAAATTAAACTGGTTTGTGTCTCCTGTCATCTATACAGTTGTTTATTTTAGTGAATTTAAACAGTTTTTACCTAGAAACATATGCTTCTCCTGCTGGTTATCTTCAGTCAAAACAGACTGTCTTCTGGACAATCTTAAAGAGTAGGCAGGATGTTTATAAATAAATATTTCAAACACTGCAATTTTGTTGCAAAGATGAACAAAAAGTCTAAATGACAAAACTGCAACAATTTAAGAAAGTCAAAATACTTTTTCATGATAAAATGAGCCTAAATGTTAGGAAGAGAGAGTTTTTAAAAAAAAATACACCAAATGCAACATATTGAGAACAAATTGTCCAAATCATAATCAGTATGGCAACAGTTACATCAGTCATTATGGATGGGCTTCTTATCTGTTTGGAAAATTATCAACCTTGGTAGAACACAGCGGTTTGTGTACTGCAACTTTTGTAAAGCTATTGTTTTCATTTCATTCCCCAAATTTTTTGATTTAATAATGAAGTAGTTTGAATGTGTTTTTTTTTTTTTTCTTAAATTGTCATTATTCTCAAAAATAAAATGTTGTCTTTATGATAAAATTTAGACGTTTCATAAAACGGACCAGAAAAGAAAAAAGAAAAAAAAAAAACCCTGATTCTCCATTACAGAAAACATATGACAAACTGACCAAAAAAGTATAAATAATACATTTTGAAGACCGCACTAATTTAACAGAATAGACTAAGGAAAATAATAACTCTGGGGAAACATGTGAACCTGCTGAATAAGGACATAGGGTTGCAAAGCAGAAAAATACAGCTCCATGTGCAATTCTGCTCACTGTAATTAGGTTTAGGGAGCTCGATACCTCCCGCAACGAGTCTCCAGCTCACTCACCACATTTTCAACTCTCTCAAGTAGGGCTTTGCACGTTACATTGTCCTGCCTGGTTTCCGTTTGTTCCTGCTGAATATTTTCTCTTTCAAAATCACAGCACCTACTCTGCAGGGTTGACTTAAGGTAGCTGTCGCTGCTTATTATGGAGATACAACAGGGAATATCCCCCAGGAGAGTGTCGCCCACTTGAATCCAGCAGACGGATGTTGATAATGTTTTTCCTTTTTTAACCACAGGAACACCATTTTACATTCTGCACTCTTAACACCTATTTTGCACATTCTGACAATCCCATTTAGCCATAATGTGGGGGCCTAATGGAGCTGGTTGATACCAAAGGAATCTATTATCTATGATGTCAGGATAAAAATAGCCTGTGCTGCTCTCCACAGAAACCCTTGATCTTATTGTCTTTGGGGAGCGCTCAGACCCTTCCAGATTCACATGTAATTAGAATCAGATGTTGACTCTTTATATACTGCACGACTAAGACTTCAATGTTTTCTTCTTTTAACCTTGCGCACTTAAAAACTCTATCTGACAATGTTAATGATTATAAATTTGACTCGTCTGCTTACTGTTTCCCCTGTGATCTCTGTGCACAATCATTACTCAGCAGCTCCTGCCAGAGGCACACAGGGATCTGCTACGCTGTGGAGCACTCTGCTTATACTTCTTTGATAAATACCAATTCAATTAATAGGGTTTTGTCTGAAGGAGTGTAAACCAGCTTGGCTTAAAACAACCTTTTTGAATTGGTGATAAAAGTCATGTTTTAATGTAGTCCTGGAGAACAAAGACTGAAAAAATTAAAACCAATGATGGGGAATCAAGAAATCTCTGTCAGTCTTTTAGACTTTCTGTATCTTAATCATGCAGAAGAGAATCTTAAATGTCAATGCATGACTGCAGGTAATCCTCATCAACAGAAAAAAGGATGAGGAAGTTTTGCCTTCATGGTCACATTTTCACAGAGTGTTATTTAAGGCATACTTCAGGATTTCCTTTAGCCAGTAAAAAAAAGATCCAAACAATTGTGCGTACACCGTTTTTTTTTTTCTTAACGTTTGCATGAGTGGAAGAATACCTCTTATGTAACAGTCTCTTTTTGGTCGGGTGGTGGAGGGTGTTCTCTGCAGTTTTAGTCCTAAAATGGTATTTAAAATGCAAGATATCCTCAATCGGAAAAATTATATTATTAGCTTCACCAGACCAGACAGTAGCTTTACAGGGAACAGAGTCTTCCATCTAGACTAAATAGACCTTATCTATTCATCTCTTTATCCCTAAATTACCTTCCAACAGAGCTATAAACAAGATTTAACAATCTGAAGAGTTTAATCTTTTACAGTGCCTTTACATGAGTTGTTTATTGGTTATAAGCATGTTATCAGTACTCTATGAGCACAAGCTGAAAAGAATATTTCATAACTGAAGAATTGCAGCACCAGTGAGAACATGTTCTGTCAGAGGTATTGATCAAACTTTGCAGTTACACACAGTCCACACAAAGAACACTGTATTATTTCAAATTAAGGGCAAAAATACATTAGCTCATCCATCATTTCTTTAATAGAAGAGCATCTTATTATTTGATGATGAAATGTTAATGATAATTGCAGTATGATTGAGATTTTGCTTGTCAAAGTTTTACAGTCTGTTACACAACACACATAAATTCTCCAATCCTGTATTTCATTTATGACTGAATAAATTATCTTGTCGTTTTTTTGCAGCCAAGCCAAATGTCCTAACATTTGGTCCTAATAAAGATCCAAACCATATCTGATTAAAAACCTGTCAATACCAACTCAAAATCAAATGCAAAAAGACACTGTAATGAAAAAGTGAGTAATCTCAGTCAATATCAGTATCACTATCCATTCTTCCAGACAGCCACAAATGTTTTTTCCCCCCAACTTAAATTCTTACAGAAGTTTTAAATGGTAAAATGTCCTCTGATGCTCACTAACTCAGTTAAAAAAACTTATTGTAATTAAAGATCAAATCTAATGAAATACTGCTTAATCTAAAATGTGTATTTTTAATGACGTCTCATTCAAAATGTGTAAATTCACATTTTGCACCAGCAAGTACAAGGTAGCATTAGCATGTTACTCTGTTTTGATACAACTCAAAAATTTGCCTTGGAAATTTTTTTTACAATAAAGTTTCAAAAATTATGCAAAATAACAAAAACGACATAGAATCATAGCTTTTACACCCTTACTACGGGCAAAATATCCATACCCAAATATAATGTTGATATTTGAAGTATATTTAAAACCATCAGTAGAAGAAAAATAGATATTTGAGCAACAATATGATTTTTTCATAATAAAAATCACACAATCAGTCTACCCAGGTTCTTTTTTTAGTATAATTCTTCACCGTATGTTTGCTGGCTGACGGCACATATGTACAGAGTGAGAGGAAGGATTAAAAAATTGAGTATACAGGATGAAGGAAATAAAAAAGTAGAAGCATGTCCAACTGCTGACAGATCCCAAAAGGGACTCTGAATTCCCTAATGGAGTGAAAATCACTTTATTCTGGCTCAATGAGCAGTTATGAACAGATCACATGGGACCCATTACTCTTTGCTCTACTGTTCCAACTACGCCATCATCAACTGTAATGACCTGAATCACGCTGCACCATACATTAGCTCTTAAGTTCTGCTTTGACTGCTGATGATAACGTAAATCAAAAGAAGCGATGTTACTAGAAATATGTAGCGCACAATAAATAAGAGTGAAGTGTGTGTACTGCTGTCTGAATCATCTTCTAAAGCTGCTGTAGATGATGAAGGTAGCAATTCATTTTCCTCTAGTACAAGTTGAAAAACAGGCCAAGGATATGAATAAGCTCACACGTCTCCCAAGATATGAACATTCAAATTCCAAGTCTGCAGGTTTGGATATTCATGTCTAAGGATAAAGGCTTGCTGCGCATTTCTCATGTCAAAATTTTAGTCTTTTCCAGGCTCAAAGCACAGAGCTCTAAATCCTAGCATGGAAGCAACAAACACAGCGAGGAAGGAAAGTTGGAAGAACAAACCAAAAGTTATATTGCAGAATAAAACACAGAAGAAAGAAGGAATGAAGTGAGAAAGCTAGGAAGGAAGGAACAAAGGAAAGACAAAAGAAAGGAAGCTGCAAAGAAAAGATGAAAGGTCTGGTGCACAAATGGGTGGATAAACATACAGACTGACAGATTTCTGAGCACAGCTTTTACACCATCAGATATTGAATCAAGTCTTGAAATAGTGATTTTATTCTTCCATACCTGTAAAAACATAAATCAAATGCAATGGCAAAGGAACTCTTAAAAGCTGGACAACTGAATCTTAAGGAAATGTTAATAGCTTTAGAGTATGAACAGTTTTATCTTGGAAAATATGAATGCAACTAAAATGGCTTCTACTTTGAACCAAGATTGAAACCCAAGATGTGGCTTCACACAAGGTTACACACAGGTTGCAAAAAAGCCACTTCTGTCCCCCCAAAAAAAGACAAAAACCCAATGAAATCCTGCAGGATGTCCAAAGATGGTAAACAAAAGGCTGGTGTGAAAGTTATTTTCCCAGATGAATCTTTGTAGATTTCCTGCATCCTTTTTAGAGAAGAAAACAAGCATCCAGATATACTGCATATAGGGTTTCTTCAAACAAGGGAAAGTGTTTCCTTTACAGAAAAACACTGATGTGGACAAAGATTTGGATCAATATTTTGGTGGTCTGGGTTTTCCAACATGGTAGAGTGCTTCGTCACATTGCATAAAAGATTTAAAAAAAAAACACTGAAATGAACCTTTAGTAGGGAAGCGTCACAGATCTTAAACCTAATGGGAGTAGGTGACCAGTTGTCAAAAAAGATGGAATAAACTGCAAGAGCTAGTAACACAAAAACTGGTCACAATTAATCAAAATCTGGGCCAAACAGTAATATCACTGGAACAATGGAAGCAGTCCTTTTACATACGATTGATAAACTTCTGATTGCATTTCTTTCGTCATTATACCATAGAAAAATTATATATATAAATGCTCACTGAATAAAACTGTCCCGGTGAATGTCTGACCCAGATTTGAAGAAAAGTCCCTGAACATTCATGATTTTAAAACAGATTTTCTGTCTTCATCACGTCTTGAGCTACAATGTCGGAAGCACAGGAGCGCAGTGAGTCATTTAGAAACCAACTTGTGAAACCAAAGACGAATAAACGCACCAAAAGACGGTTGTGGTCAAACTGATGATGCGTGTGACATCACTAACTTACATTGTTGTTACAGAATAACAAAATGCTACCAGGTTGTCAATGCCAAAATGGTTCACTCCAACAAGAACCACAAGATTTAAATGATTGGCGATGTAATGTTCAATGCATAGAAAGTAAATATGCCACGATCCTGTTCACACATAGTAATTAATAGCTTCAATATTACAAGTAAATCTCTATTCTATTCACTCCAACATTTAGAGAATGGCGACTAAATCAGACTTTAGTCTGGGTTCAGTATGTGAACTGATGACAATCTGAAAATGAATGACTAAACTGTTGACCTGGTTACTGGTAGTCAATTTGCTTGATTTTCTTTTTGAAGCTCCATGAATTTCTTTTCCCTTTAACGTCTTTTGAATTACTTGTAGCTACTGAGAGACATTTAATTTCTGTACTTCCAAAAAAACCTTTGCAATTTATTTGCTATGACTTGAGCAATATGCAGTACTCTGGCTTTTCTGTTTTTGGTTTTATCAGCATTATCTAAAATGTTTGATTTTGATACATTATTAATTGTATGCATTTAAAATTTAATAACTCCCCATGGGAAGGTTTCTGTCTGGCTGAAATGAATGTTTTGGGACTTTCTGGTTCCCCAGCTGAGAAGTCGGATCCCAGAGGAGTTTACACCTGGTGCAAACCCAGCTGCTTCTCTGTGCCATTTCATAAAGATCAACTTATGTGAAAATATCATGAACTTCAGAAGCCTTCAAATTGAAAATAAATAAATAAAAAACACAAGCTAGTTTCACCAATTTCTAAAACAAGAGATTTTAAAAGCTATTAAGCCGATGCAGTTTGACCAACGCTGATAAGCGTTTTTAAAGTTCAGTATTATGCAAATTTTTTTTTTTACATTATGTTATAATGTTATCCCCTGTGTGGTCATGCAATGTGCTGCTGATTTACCGAGGCTCTGCCTTGGGGCTTCAGTCCACACCCGAGAACCTGCCCACAGAGCACCCCTCCTTCATTAAGCTCCTTCAGACTTAATGAAGGAGTTAAGCAATTAGCAAACACCTGGTGAAACTCTGTGTCTGATGAGGTCATCATACAAACTTCAACACTCCTAAGAAGTCTTGTAAATGGGATCAATGGTTGGCATGGAGAAGCACTGTTGTGATGCTGTCCTGAAGGGGAAAGTGTCAGGAAGGGTAGGAGGTTCTTAAAGAGGCAGAGGCCAATTTTAAAGCATGGGAAGTTTAGCTTTAAGTTTATATATATAATATTTACATAACAGCTGGAGTTACTTAATTACTTAACTGTGCTGTAAAATGGTACCATGTGCCTGGAAAATACATAACTTTAACTACCCAGCAAAAACCTAGTACTCTACTGTCACTCTACTGACTATTACAAGCTCAGCTACATCTTACCTTTTGTTTCTCCAGATTTTCCAAGTCTCAAGTTTTTAAATGTTCAAATATCCACAAAGTTTATGTACCTGCTTCCAGGGAATAATTAAGAAAACTCAACTGTGTCATAACCTTATTTAAGATTCAATATTCATGGCCTTTAAACACAGTATCTAGAAAGTACAGGCCGATGCATGGGAACAAAATGTCATTTACTGTTTCTTTAATGTGTCCTCTGAGTTCACTGCAGTGTGAGCAGAGTTTAAACGACAGATCTCATGGAACAGCACCAGCAGGCTGTAAAGTTATAAATACGTCTTCTACTGGTTTGGCGCAACTTTAGTTGGTGATGTCGAGGCAAGGATGTAGATGTGGATGCAAGAAAGAAACTGAAATACAGAAAGTACAATCACTACCTATACCTTCTGCAGAAATAAGTTGCAAGCATAAACTCAATGATTACTCAAATAATTCTTCAAGTTTAAAGCATTGACCAACCAATACCAAGTTAGTGGGTGTTGCAACAATGATCCCAAACTTTGTGTCAAAAGTTTGGGATCTTTGTGTCTTCAGCCAGAAGTAAAATCTATACAACATTGAATTTTTCTTTAGAGGTTGAAAGATGGTTTACAGCTGATGTATATTTCCCAGTGTGCTCCGTAATAAACGCTGCTCAAATCTTAACAAAGAGAGCGGAAAGAATGGTCAGACCAGTGACTGGAATTGGTGCAGCTAAATATGTTAAGACATCCATGACAAGGACAAGCTGAACATCGAGTGAGTCAGAAAACTCACACTTCATTACCTGCCAGATACATGCAGTTTCTTTGTCAACACTGAGTCAATGTTGGAACAACTTGGCTGATTCATGCGCTGAGCCAGGTAGTCAGCTGCAGGGCTATCAGCCAGAAATACTGAACTGAGACGAGAGAAAATGACCTGATCAATATAATTACAATCATTGAACGCTTCCTTTACGATTAGTAGACCGTTTATTGGAGGTTCTGCCAGTCTAGCGCAGTTATTAACATCGATATATGAATCTTCTAAAATAATTCTTGGCAACATCTCTAGTGTGTTTTTAATATAGAAAAAAAATGCTGAACAGCAACTGTCTGTGTGAAGTACTTGCTGTAAAATTGATTATGGGCTTAACTTTGTTTCCCAATGTTATTTGCCAAATTATTCGACATTAAGCCTATTTGCCAATACGTTATTGGGCTAATTCCAGTTTAGATGAACATACAAACACTCAACTCACCACATTCTTGTCAACGGTAAGACTGTCAGAACTTTTGAAACAAAAATCTTGTTAAACCATCATTTTTTGTGATGTTGTATGTACTGTTTGAGCTTTCACTCTGTTATTATTAGACTTTATGATTTAAGTAATTGTTGAGATCCAGGTAGATAAAATCAGGGAAATCTCCATGTAATTATATGACTCTTTCATACCATAAACCAAACACTTTTTTATATTTCATCCCAGATCATCTTCAAAAGAAACATATTGTAACCGTCTGGGAGCCAAAAATTAATCTTTGCTTAAGAACAATAACACATCCAACATGTGTACAAATACTGATGCTACATGCTGTCCAATCTGCTATCCAAAAAGGTTGCATAAAAGTTCAGGCTGTGATCCGTGCATGGGTAGGATCTTGTATTGATTATCCTTGTAAAAATATCCCATAGCAATTCTAGACCACGCAAGGAAGGGGAATCATTTTCAGATGCAGTTCATACACCGTCAGACCAAAATGTAGCTAAAAATACATTTTGCATCCATGAGACAAGCAAGACGGACATTTTGACAACAGCCTTGACCTGACAACATAATGTGATGCATCATGGTTAAGCCTGTAAAGTACTTGTTTGGACTCTCAGCACTGCTGGCCCACCATAATTAGCACATCATTTTCTCTTTTTAGCAGGGTGATTTCACAGTTTTTATCTTCTGGCAGAACTGTGAAAAGACGAGAAAAAATGCAGAAAAAGGATCCGAGACATTCTATTTATTTGACAGGATGTTAAGTGAGACACAAAGTGGGAAGCAAACTGTAACCATTGGGTCATTATTGCTTCTGCCACCGGCCACCCACTTACAGGATGGTTACAATTCACCAATGACTGTACTGTTATGTGGAAAATAAACGTGGCCCACAGGAGCCTCAGAATATGAAGCCGTTATGTAATTTAAAAACATTTTGATCTACTTTTAACAGTGTAGCTGAATAATCCACTGTAATATTTGGAGCACAAGAAGATTTTTAATTAAATCTGTGGAGACTAACTAAAAATATCATTAATTATTTAAGTCAGCAAGACACTAATCCCATTTACAAGTAATTAAGTTTATTTTCTATTAAAATATACATTGAAAGTAAAAGAGCTAAAAATATTAAAAACTGTTGGTGAAGTAGTAGAGTGGCCATCATAGATTATTAGACTTCGAAGCAGCAGTCGAGGGTTTGGCCCCTAACATCTTTACCTTTGCTGCATATCTACCCATTTTTCTTTTTGCTTGTTTCCTGTCTGAAAATTGTGAATGAAAGCCAGTGGTGCTGCTGTAGTGTCCAAAGGAACAAGCAACAAGCGGAACAGAAGACACTAAAATGCGGCTGCACGATATCAAATATTGTTGAATACTGTGATGATAATCCGCTGGGATTTTTAATATATCGTCTTTGCGGAGTATTTTCAGCTACCCTGTCTGCATGTGGACAAAAAGTGCAAATGCAGCAGAAAATGACATTACCTTATACCACAAAACACAAGTACGGAACAATAAGTTCTTCCTAGCAATTCTCTCTGCTCATCACTGATGTCTGAGTCAGACTTTAATGTTGACTTATACTCTCCAGCCTCCTCAGTTTCTCTTCATTCTGTTTCAAGATAAGCAACTGTAGGCCATTTAATCTGGGGAACTAAGTGGCAGATAAATGGATTGCTGTGCACATTGCAGTGGAAGCAGACTGCAATGTGCACAGCAATCCATGCAGAGAAAGCATGGTTGAAGACTAAAGGAAAGAACATGGCTATCAACTCAGAAGGGAAACCAACATAAACCATTGTTTATGTACATAAAAATGAGCCCTTATCAACATGGTTTGATTAATATTCATTGGACAGAAACTCATGTAACCTGCATGCTTATAAAGTAGATTATTATTAATATAAAATGAGACGCAGTGGTTACTTTCTAGTGAAAAACACTATTCTGAAAGGAAATCAAAACCTAAGCATCTTTTTAAAATCCTCAAATCTGCCCTGAGGTAGTCCCTCTTCAGAATATGCATGTACACACCCATAATGTTGTACAGCTACCAGGTAACTGCAAACTACTACACCCAAAATACTACGTGAGTGTTGCTGGTACTGTCCCAACCACATCCTCCCATCTCTTCAGAGAAATAGTTTAACAAGAACTCGATGCTCTGATGGTGAGAACAACAGTGTTTTGTTACCACTGGTAGCTAAGCTGTATAACCACCACTTCGCTGCCATTTAAACACTCATAGCTGGTAGAAAAAAAAAACACAACCTGCGCTACCTGCAGATGAAGGCATGATGAACAGCAGCTTTTATTTACTGCAAATTGGTTAAATCTGTTTCCTACAAGCAGAAAAAAAATAAATTACCAAACAAACTGCTGCATCGTTAAAGAAGAATGTGTTTTGTGTGTTTTGCTTGTTGATAAAATAAACTCTCCTTTGGGCTTGGTTTTTGGAGGATCATTCATATTTGTTATGGATGACATGATTTGGTCCGTTTCCAATCATGATTAAGAGCTGTGCCTCAAAGACCTCGGTAGTACAACAAGTTCTCTTTATGCTTAAACAGATATTCTTTTTTGCTTGAAGTGATCTCTGTGTCCTGACTCTGACTCAGTGAACATTTAACCCATCTGTGTGCTGCATTGCTAATCAAATGCCACAACTGTCATGTTTAAATGATTTGAGCGAGTTTCACTTCCTTCTTGCGCCTCATCATGACGCCTTGCAGCGAGCCGACTGACATGACAGCAGAATCATTTAGGCCAATGAACATTTTCATAATGATTTCTCCTTTGGCACTGGGCCGGTATGCTAAACTGAACAAAGGATATATTAGAGCCTAAAGCCACTGAAAAAAACAGGTTTTAAATTTAAGAAGCCTTTTTCTCCCCTTTGACTTTATCAAAACCCCAACTGTCTTCAATAGGAAGAAGAAAAAGACATTTATCGTAATTAAATTAACCTGTGCATCCCGACTGCAGAGATCAGTAAATTCCTTAATTAAAAAGTGAATATTTTCTTGAAATAAGTCTTTTAACTTGTTTGGAGACACAGATGGTGATCTTATAAGATAAGAATTACCTTGACAGAAAAATCAATACTCCCCATCAATACACAGACAGAGGTCCAACACCAACACTGTCAAGAATGCTAGTTTACAGAAAAGACAGATTGTCTATTGTAAGCAGAAACACACTCCTAATTTAACCACTCACACATCTGCTAATATTACTAGACAATAAAGTTCCTAAATGAACTTAAAACTCTGGAAGACATTCGTTTACAATATATATTTTGATAAATTACAGACAGACAACAGAGCCATTAGTATTTAAATCTTTGACACCAAACAGTAATTTTGGACTTTAAAAATAGCTGAATAAAGTCTCTCATGCAAAAGTAAATCAAAAAGGAGTGACATTTTGGTTTGGTCATGTTCACAGGCAATAAGAGCAGAGTAAAAGAAAAATTCATATCCATAAAGTGAAAACAAACTAGCAAAGAAAGATTGTTTGCTGAAATGGTTTGATCGATGAGTAGCAGTTCAAAGGATTAACCTTTTTTTCTTTAAATAAAAAAACAAAAGTGAAAGGTCAGCTTTCTACAGAAGTATTGCAAACCCTGAGATTTAATGCACATTTTCATACTCTGACCAAGACGTGTGCAGAAATCCCTCACCATGCTTTAATCCATGTAAAACAATTGTTTGTTCAATAGACGGCAGGCTTGAAATTGTCAAAACATGCACTGTTTATGACCAGACGCATGCATTTCAAAGAATACTCTTTCAATCAGTTATCTCATTATACTAGCTTAGAACTCACTAAGTTATGAAACTGCACCTCTGGAGACCTTGAATAGACAACAGTGAAACACACAGAACCAGCATCAAAGAAGAAGAAGCCCAATCACCATCAAAGCAAACCAACTTGATTAAAATCCCAAAGATAGGTGGCCAAGAGTTAAAGAAACACAAAGAAGAAACTTAATTTGGTTCAGAGAAAGGAAACATCTGACCAATAAGTAAGAACTCTTGTCCAGTTCTTTGATTTCACCAATTATGGTTCTTAACTTAGTAAATAGTTTCCTTTTCATTCCCCTTAATTAAATCAGGTATTTAGAATTTCGAAATATGAGTGAAAGCCATGTTTGAGTTTCAGAGCTAGAGGAAAACAAACAAACAAACAAACATAAATCAAACCTTAAATCGGAGAATAAAACCCGGAATGTTCATTCTCAGTTCTCTTTGGAACTGCCCTTTAAAGGAGCGGCATTATGTTTTAGGCACACACGTTTTACAGCACAATCCATTGGTATAGAAAATTAGTTAAAAAAAAACAACGAAACTAAAGTTTCCTGGATAAAAGTAAAAAGTGGCTCCCTGTGTTTATTCTTTCACAATGGATGCTGAAGTAAAACCTTTGAATGAGACAATCTGCACTAAATATATAGTGTAACACACTGATAATAACTGAGGGCTCCAATAAAGATCAACAACAAAACACTAAATCCAGGTCCAAATTACCATCTGCTTAAAAGAAAAACTTTTTTGTTACTTATATTGAGTGTGCATGAGTGGAGCAAAGCTCAGACTTGAAGAGGGAAGATGATGTAGCACATGAAATCAATTAAGATCCAGGAAACTCTTTCAGTCCTACTCTGATCAATTTTAACTTTTTATCTGCTAAATATTAGTTTCTGTACACAAATAGAGGCAGAAAAAGAATCTCTTTGACTGAAGCTACTTTTACAGAAAGCAGCATGTTTACACTTTTATGCCAAAATGTTTTTTGATAACTCAACCTAGGATGAAGAACAATCTGCCCTTTCACCTTGGTGACTGTCCTGCTGTACAACATATAGTGACATTTGAATTTTAATCAACAGACATAAATAAACTGCTTGAATTTATATGTTCTAAATATCCAAAAGTATTACCAACATAACCTTTTAGTACCTGTGCAAAACCAGCTTCAGTTTGAAGATTCTGAGATAATTATGGAGAAACATGGAAGTGGACTATATGAATTCCTGTAGTCAAATCATCCACACATATTGTTGCACAAGTCATAATATTTAACATGAATACTACATTTATATTGATAAAGCAAGTAATATCATACTTGATAGTAGTTGCTGCTATTGTGTTCTGTCTTCATTGTCCTTTCTCATAGAAAGTACGCCTGGTCACATGATGCTGTGTTTTTCTCACTTTCTTATCCTATTGACATCCAGCTGATCAAGGCACATGGCCGCTTTTGAACTTGGCTCTGGTTCTTAAGGAAGTTTATTTTTGGCAAAGTATTTGGGGTTTTTTTCTCTACACGGTCACCGAATGCTTACTTAGAAAGGAAGTTGCATTGAATTAGAGATTAAATGCCATAAACTGGTTTCCTTTGATAGATACCTTTGTTACTAGTCTTGTGTGGGTTTCTGAAAATGGCAAACTGGTTTGTAAATATATAAAACTTAATGCACGTGATTACACTTGTTTATAAATCGGACTGTATTGAAATGAATCTGGATTAGTCTGCTCCATAACAGACTTATTCTGCAGAGATGAGATTACTTTTCACTGTGAACTGGTGCTATATGAAGCAAATTGGTCCATCCAAAGCCCACTTTGCTCCCAGTAACCACTCGGGAAGCATCACTAAAAGAGTTCAGAAAAGTTCTTTAAATTAAGAGAACCACTACCTCTTCTAGATAACTTTTTCTTCCACTGCTCTTCATTCTTCTGACTGACAGCTACAGCAGCATTCACAGGGTGTACATTAAAAATCTGCTGACTGTAGCAACACCAACATCTCTCAAAGGCTTTCAACATACTGTCAACTAATGCAATGCAAGGAAGTGTCAACATCTGCTTAAGCAATATTTCACATGTAACGAAAGAAACAGAACAAAGTTTGGACTAAAACGTAAAACTGCAAGATAATTTAATTGTGATGTCCTAATATATACATATTTTCCATGAATTACATGTCTGTATGCTCGACAGCAGAGTCACGTCTTGGTCAGAGGTTTTCTGAGGTCATGTTTTTGTTTTCTTCCCCAGCAGTAACAGGCGGTCAGTCTGCAACACTGAATCATAAATGAGAGCAAGTCAAAATTAATAACTTTTTATGTAGCCATGCATACCAACGTAATAAAACTATTTAATAAAAATTTCCAAATGTAATTTTCTATATGTGTGTGTGTGTGTGTGTGTGTGTGTGCGTGTGTGTGTGTGTGTAGAATAATATTTAAAATGCAAGAAAATGACAGAGAAAAGTATTTAAAAATATCTATTTTTTAATTATCTTATTTTTTTGGCATTTAGCAAATGATTTAATCTCAGACTGTAAGAAAATAAACACTGTGTTGTTTTGCCAGAAATTCTTTGCTGGGTTGGCAATGAATCCATAAATGTTTGTAATGTTTGCTTTTGTTTTAAAAATGTTTATTTATTTTTCAAAAATAAACAAACTAAAACCTAAAATTCCTGTAAACCTCGTGGCACATGAATTATTCATTTAATAATTATTTTTTAAAACGTACAACATCAGCTTGCAATACGTTGACATGGTATTTGAAATTCTTTTAATTTTTGCAACAAGCTTAAAGTAATAAAACAAACACACTACTGGCTGCAGTATCTTCTGCATTTTGTAAAAAAAAAAAATGCTTAAATTATGTTGTTACCACATAATGCCTGACAGGCCACATGTGTTTCCTATCTTGCTGACTTCCAAAGCCTACCTTAATCATTTTTATGGTCATTCTGTGATTCTCATTAAAATTTTGTAATTGATTCAATACCCAGCACTGCCTGACCATAGCCCAACTTGTTAAATACTCCTGTTTAGTTTTGCATATACAAATAGTCTCACATACACAACATCTTCTTGTTTTAGAAGTCTGGATATGATCTTATCCTTTTGTTTTGAGAAGCCTGAGTGTCTCCTCTGAAGTAATTTGATGGAAACCAGGATGCTGTGGCATGTAAACAGAGCACCCGCAGGTCCAAACAGTCTCCTTTGGCTAAAAAAATCACAGTCTGAGAAGTTATTGGAGAAGATCGAGAATTTCAGTAAAATCCTGGATATTTAAATAAATGAGTAACAAGGCTTGTCACTTTTAATGTGAACACCAAACTCTTAAGAAGGACTGACTCTATAGTAAAACTATCTTAGAGAGAATTGGGCCGAACTCTTAGTTTATTTTTTCTTATGTGAATATTTTGGCAATAATAGTCAAGAAATTTGTCAAATTAATTAAGAAAACAGATTGTATCACTTCCATCAGGGCAGAAGTGTAGTAAATACATACAAAAATGTTTTTCTTTGAAGGATCTAAGACGTACAATTTGGGATGTAATCTTCCAGTGCAGTAGAGGGCAGCACTGGGAATGTCTAGCATTCAATTAAAGTTAAACTTAACTGAAATACAACAATAAACATACTTGAAATACATTTCTTCATTAAATTTAGAGTGTTTAGTATCAAACTAGTCTAAAAAAGGCAACATTGTGTTTTTGAATACTGCTGAGACAAACTGACAATGTCTGTGTCTGTAAATTGAACATTATGTGGCAAGAAAGCATAACCCATTGCTAACTCTTCTTCTGCTGCAATTAATGACCTGTGGCTATAATATTTTCTCAACAGGAAGACATTCTATTTAGGAAGTGGGGAAGTATGTGCATTTCTTGCACTTGCTACGAATACATAATTGCATTCTGAAAATAATTTCCCTTATACTTAAACGTGTACTTAATGACAGAATACAGGCCACATAGATCAAAACATCCTGTTTAGCTTTTCAACTTCATTCAACAGTGGAGCCACAATTAAAGACTAAACTGAAGAAGCAAGTAGAAACCAAAACAACTTCAAAATCAGCTGGAGGTAAAAAAGCAAACGGAAGAAGAAAAAAAGCAAAACTGAATATGTATTACAGAAACTCTGATTCATGGAGATTAATGCACATGTTTAAAAAGGGTCTTCACCTGAAACACTTACAGCCTGCTGCATCTCCTGCTCAGACTTGATGTGACAAATATGACATTATTGTCACAAACTCATAAATGAGTTGATGTTTTTATTTTTTGTCACTGTACTGTGAGGTTATGAACTTTTATTGAGTCCTTATCTATTTATTCACTGCTTAGATCACTGTTACATGATGCAACTTCAGTGAAATTGATGTGTGTTACATCATTAATCAAATAAAGTAAAGTAACAAATCAATGACAAAGTCCTTACATGCCCTAAATTACATGAAGTACTTTATCATCTCACTTAGCTTAGCAGACTATACAATACATACCCCTGAATTTTCTCAAGGAAGTTTTAACAGTATCAAGAAATGATACAGGCAAATCTTTGTTCAACCTCTTAACAAAACCTGAAACCTTCATCAGAAATATCAGATACTATGACTGTGGTCATGTTGTTACGTTAAGGCAAACTTTCCACTTAAGGCTGTGTGTGCATGCATGTGAAAAAGGGGCTTTTTAAACATTTTTCTACTTAATTGTTGGAAAAAAACACCATAGCATAAAGAGATGGCTCACAGAAGAGACACTCGTTCTCTTTCAGCTTTGAAACGAAATTAGCTCTGTATAGTAGAAGTTGGGTCTATTTTTTTTCTCAGTCTCCAATACATGTTCTTCCACACTTTTATTACAAAGTCCTATCCCATAATAGGATGTGGCAGAAAGCAGACTTTCTAAACCACTGTTTATTTTGTTTGTAAGACTATAAAAATGGCCATTTTAGTGCCTTATTTGCTTAAAACTAACACTGAATTTTGAATCAGTTTTAGTTCATTTAGTAACATACCAAATCATGACTGGTAAAATGTTAAAATTCAAGAGTTGATTTGGTTAGTTACACATTAACATAATAATAGAAATTGAAAATAAAGAATTAGACTTTAATACTTTGAAAACTAGAAGACTGAAGAAAAGTCTGGAAAAATAATTCATACCCACTTTTTTTTTATTTCCATACTTATCCAAACTTTACGGGGAACTAGTAATAGCTAGGTCCAATATTAATAAATGTCCCACATAGCCTCATCTAATTTTATTTAAAACTCAAAAACAAGATTTCTTAACACTTTTTTTGAAGAGGTGTGCATAAGACTGACATGACCGTCATAAACATGAAGGAGTCTTCATGAATATTTATGATTATTGTCATAAAGTGTCCTTCGATAAATAATTACACTTTTAATGAAAAGTTGACACTTTTAATGGACTTTTAATGAAACTTTGCACTGTGTCATTTACCTAAGGTTTGATACCATGTTAATTATTACCTCTATAACCATCTTATAAACATCTACTAAATGTTGTAGTTTATTAGTTCTGCTATTCTGCTCACTTTACAACAAACACTTTATATGTAAAGTGTTTGTTGTAACACTTTACAACAAAATTACTTTAGCTGGGCTAAGTTAGGGTAATTCTTGAGTAACTCTTAAGAGTGATGAGTGGCCCTCATGCATCATGACTGTTTTGGGTTTGTCACAACCAGACGTATTTCCAAACAGCAGAATTTGTCAGACTCCTCCTGCTTTTTGTTTTTTTGCTCTGCATCATATCCCTTTATCAAGTCATTCTACAATCCCTTACTTCCCTTACAGTTTATATTGGTTACAGGTTTGTGACAACCTCCCAAAATTAAGAGCATAATATTGGTGGGATGACTTTAACTCCCATTCTATGTCAGTACTTTGTAGTTGATAGTGAGGAATAAAGACCAAATCATGATCAAGGAACAGAAAAGATTAATCTAGACTTTAGATATCTCGGCAAAACTGATTCTTATGTACATGAACTGAGATTGAAGTTGAAGATTAAAAGCTAACAATTATGACATTACTCAGTGACAATGCTTCCCTCTGAAACTACACTCCAAACTGTGACATGTTATATCTGTAAATCATGTTGAAACTTGTATAATTTTTGAAAAGACAGTTTAACTTCACAAATTTTAACCTGGACTGACTCCTTTTACTTGTGTGGACCACTTTGTAAAACTGAACTGAAAAAAGTTGCAGACAATAGAAATTTAAATTGACAAAGCATTCAATTGATTCATAATATAGCTGGTCTTTGTGGACTTTTTTGTTCAGCCTCTTCTGTGACTGGTCCTCCTATAGTAGCTCCTATTTCATCTCTTTTTAGCATGAGCATTCATATATAAAGTTGGTAATTCTGGACTGACTTAAATTGATAATCAGCTTCTTGTTACTACTTAACCTGATATTGAAGATTATACTTGAGCTCAGCAGGATCCCTTTAAGAACACATGACTGGGTTTAACTGGATTACGGTGGACCAGGGGGGATTTGCGGTGGTTGGGAACATCTATCGCCTGCTAATAGCTGAAATCCACCAATAACTGAGACCCCCTCTAAAAACACTAGTTCCACCTGCCTATTTTACTGGTTCAAACACCAAATATACCTTAATATGCATTAATACACACAGTGAAAACCATCTTAACACCTCTATAGAAGCTACCAGCTACCTTATCTCCACCATTCGGGGTACAGCCAACTAGTCAGTGGCAAGAAAACGAATGGTACATCAGGGTGTGCTGCTTTGATTTATTTATTTATTTATTTTTTTAAATAATTTTTAGCAGAAAATGACTTAGGCCATTGTTTGGGGAAGTTAACAATATCTTAGATATGCTAATAATGAACCACAATAAGTCAGGTCAGACCTAAGATTAAACCAGCAGTTGGCATTGGTTGGGAAAAGCCTGAACGGTGCATCTCCACATCTAGGCAAGAAGTTGACCTCTGCTATACGGCATCAAAGATTGTCTGGACCTCCATCGTTAGGGTCAAGAGTTTAGATTGTTTCCTCCTCCAGTGCTCTCACACATCTGTATTGTTTTAGGTTTCTACATAAACACAAAGACTACTCTAGTTTCAATGGAAATTATAGCGTCCTATAATTTCCATCAGTTATTTGACCTCATACACATAACGGTGAAGAACACTGAGATTATTTTCACACATAATACAGGGCGTGTTTCTGATGACCTAATTACTGGTGTGTGGTTAAGGAAACACCTTGTACACCACATGCACAGTTACGCCAACAGGAAGGCTGTAACTTCAGCACCAGAATGCAAAGCAAACCGCCCCAACTTCAAACATTACCTTAATAATGCTGCTCCGGCGAGGTATGTCAGATTTGGCATCCGGCCCCACGGAGGTGTTGGCGGTTTCTTCTCCGGTTTGGCTGCCAGGTGTGAGCGGGGAGCCTGAGCACATCATATTCTCCGAAATCCCACAGTCTCCATTCAGAACCGACACTTCGCAATGCGTCTTCCCCGCAGCCTCGTCGCTGGGCACGGCCGTGTGCCCGAAATGAACCGGAGGGAGCCTTCCGTCCTCCCCTAACTCCGCCATAGGCACTTCGATCTCACACTCTCACAGCACTCAAAAACAAAGCTTTCACTCTGATATCCCCCCCAGTCTTTTATTGTTATTACTACTGTTATTGCCTCGGTGTAACATGTGCCGTCTCATCTCTCGGTGCTCGTGTCCGCCAGGTTCCTACGGAATGAGAGGCTTCCTCCGTGCACTGAGCTCCGTCTGTGAATTACAGACAGGATTTATGTTGACAGCATAAGGAGACCTGAAAAGAAAGCACATTTTGTTAGCACTGAAGCGGATGTTCCAAACATACAGCATGCACCAGTCATTTTTCATGTGAACGAGGGGGGCTTATGCATGATGATGCCGTTCACACCTATTTATTTAAATAAAAGAGCCTTTCTGCAGATAAAATAACCTCCTCACAGGACTCATAATTAGCTAGAAACGTCCCCGGGTCCTCGTCTTACCTTTAGAGCTGCTTGGTCTCTCCATAGTCACAGCCCGTGTTTCAGCTGAAGTTGTTGCTCCAGCAGCCTGAGGAGCAGACTGTCGCTTGTTTTCTGTCAGCTCAGCTAGTTAGCAGGCTAACAAAGCTCGCTCACTCACTCGCTAGCTCAGGGAAGTTAGTTTGCCTGAAGTCCAACCGGCAGCTTCTGCTATTGGTCGACGAACTAAATAAAACTAACCTGTCTCCGTCGGCGACTTATTGTGGCCAGCACCGGTTCGGCTCCGTTTTAGAAGGGATAAAGAGCGCCGTTAAATCTGTAATCGTCAGTCACTGAATGAGTCGTTTCCAGGGAACAAAGTTGTGTATGTCTCATGAACGCGCACGAGGTTTGTTGTCACGCTACTGAATTATCCTGAACACCTGCACATTTTTCTGGGACTTTCGGAACAAACACGTCAGTACATTAGAATATCATAGAAAAGGTATGTCCTTAATTCAACGTAGAAAGCGAAACTAGTGGATTTGTTACAGACAGGGTGAGTTGCACCATATATTGAACAAACAACCTTTTCCCATATGAAGTGTCACCTTCATTTGTCTATGCATGTGCAAGAATAAACAGCATAACAATGCCCCACCATCAGCGAGGAGGGAGTTTTAGAGTATGAGCACATCAAACTTAAAACAAAAGCAAAGGTTATTGTGAAGATTGTGATAATCCTGTACTGAAAGGGGCTCAAAGGTCACCCAGCGAGGAAGAATCCATTACCTGAAAAACAATAATAATAAAAAAAGAATCAGATTGATGTTTTTTCCAAATACTGAGCCAAAAATTGGTTGCCATGTTTGTGCGTTTCGGTTTATGGTCATGCTGGATATCCTAGCCGTGAATCATCAGTTGTTGCCCAAAATCTTTTAATTTGTGGCCCCTCTCATGTTCTCCTCAATGTGATATGTTTGTCAAGTCATTTTCCAAATAATTGCCAAAAGTAGTTGCCTGTCTACTAAGCTTGCCTATTATTCTGCAGCCTAACTTCTTGGTCTTTCTCAGCCCATCGGTATCACCCAAATTCTCTCTCATGGTGGTGATGTTGGAGACTGATTGATGCTATACTGGTGTCTTATTATAAAATAAGTACAGTTAATACAGTTACGGAGCGAAGGACAGGAGGCGTTCTTAAAGACAAACTTAGTCTTGCAGTTTTGCAGAATTTGTGCAGTTTGGAAGGAGATCAAATACAATTTTCATGCAATAAAATGAAAATGCAACATTAACTCTTGAAAAGGTTCCTTCTTCTAAGAAACTTTTATCCAATGTCTGCACATCTTGTTTCTGAAATGTAAATTCCTTTATTTAGAAAGAAAATTAAATCCATTATTGCTTTCTATTTCAAAGTCAGACTGTGAAACATATTCAAATGTTGACGGTTTTGCTGAAAGGTACATGTGATGAATTCTAATGAAGTAATTTCAAAGGCCTAGCTCACATGACATTTGTTTATCTGTCACATCGTGTGCTTTGGTGATCTTCCTCTTTGTGTATGCAGTAAACACAGGAAAAAATGTGCTAATCTCAGAGGTGAAGTAATTACTTTAACTGTCTCTTTTACTGTTGTGTCAAGTTTCCTTTGCAAAATTAGAACACACCCTGAGCAAAAGGAAATTAAGAGTGATAGTTATAGATGGCTCAATTGAACGGTAGTTCATGTAAAAAAGTAAATGTAACCAACATTTAGGATACTGTATTCTAAAAAACGCAGTGTGTGAGTAAAAAGGCCTAAAAGTATTTGATACCTGTTACTCATAGTTCAGGTGATAGCAGATATGCATGCTGTTGGGGATTTCAATGAAGGAAATGAGTTGTAGAACAGAGCCACCTGCTGGTCAATATGGACAGTGTTCAAAATGATGAGGATTTTTTATGATTATAGTTAATAGGGGTATAGTTTCAAAATGATGATTCATATTGAGGATTTCCTTCTTTATGTGGAGTCTCTTTATAACATGTCTTTAGCCTCTTTTTTACTCTGAACATTTCTAGTTCTTTATGGTCATAACAGAAAATCACTTTATTGTTGTTAAAGCAGAAATATTTCCGCTTTAATACCAATAACACCACAGAGGATTTATTAAAGTATGATTCCACCAACAGCTACACTTATCAGCACTGCTGCTATAATTACTTTACACATCCCTCTTTTTTCAATTGAACAGCTCTAAGTTTTCTTTTTTAGCATTTTGTGCTAAAAGAGAAAACGTTTCTGGTAGCATACGCAGCAGCAGGAGTCCAAAGTGAGGCCCATAGGTTCAGTTTTTGTGCAGATCTGCAATTAAAGAATTGTAGCAATCTGGTTGGTAACACAGACTGTTCATGAAGATTGACACCATAAGAAACTGCAAAAATATTTACTGAAACTACAACTCTCAAACAAGATAAAGACCTTTTTTTTAAAAAATTACATACAGTACTTGTCTTTTACTGTATTTATAATAGGATTTTCTTACAAGAAGAGTTGGATCTACCAGTCCTTTATTTTGGCTAAATAAAGCTTTCAAAGAAACAGTGATTCATTTCCTGTTCCATTTTTAGTTTTCAGGCAAAGATTATGAGATTTATATGAAATTCTTTTGGATTTTAATTCCTGCAGAATGTCACAAACTAACAATTATTCCCATAGATTTTGGAAGAGAGAGAGTCCCACATCATAATAGATCTTCCACCAAACATTGGGCATGAAATTCTTTTCTACACATTGATCCTTTCTTTTACAACAATCGTAGCTGGAGGTTTTGTTGCTCAAAAGCTCATTCTTGGTCTCATCGGACCTTAGCTGACAGTAAAATTAAAAAAAATATATATTTTTTTATGGACATGAAAGTAGGGTCCAATAGTTTTTCTTTGTGACATAAAAATAGACATCTTTAGATGAGTAGTGGCCACTTCACCTCTTCCAATTCCCTATCTTTGTAGTTTAGTTAGCCCATTTTAGGAACAAACTGTAAATATCTCATTGAAGGGAGACTTTAGCTCCCTATGTACTCCCTATTGCAGTTATAACTAGAAAATGCTGAAGATGGCACACTGTGGCTGACAGAAATACGATGTTGGCATTAACAAAACGATTCCCAAACAGCAATTGGTTAGAAATCTAGCTTACAGTTGCTGAGCAAGTCACGGATGAAAGGTATTTCATTTCCTGACAGGTCTTCTGTTTCTTTAAAGACTTGACTGTTGTCATCTGCTGCAGAGTCATCAACGTATTTTACTGATATCTGTTCTATCCAGGAAACTGTAGTTTAAAGGAGCAGTTGGTTGGAAGCGGTGCTTTGATATTCCAGTTAATCTGGTTTCTTTTCAAATTTATTCCATGGCACAGCTACGTAATACAGCAACTGTTATTATATATATACATATATATTAAGTCAAGATGTTCAATTGAGGGGTTAATAATGACAGAACAGCAGGTCAGTGTAAGACAGAATAACTTATGACTTAACTGAAAGTGCTGCAAAGGCATCTGGAGTCAACGTCAAGCAAAGCCTAAACAAACTAAGAGAGGAAAAACGGGATGGAAAATATGAAGGAAATAATGTATTGAGAAAAAACAAAAAGGAGTGTGTTTCCTGGAAAAGCTGACATGTTTTGGCTGCAGGTGATCTAACAAGGAACATAACAGAAAGGAAATCGGGAGGCCTGAGGGTGGGAAAATCCAAGAGAGAAACCGATTTTAGAACCAAGAAAAACAAACAAAACAAGATCTCCCCAAAATAGTCATAATAATAGAACATAAAAAAGCTACAAATAAAATCCTCTGAAATATTTTTTGTTTTCTAAAACATTTTAAAAACTCCAGAGATTTTTATACTACAATATGCCAATACAGTTGCGTAATATTTCACTTAATCAAGTGCTACATGCCATGTTTGCAAATTTCTGTTAAAATGAGTTATCTTTTTTTAATAGATGTACCTACAGAAATGGACCCATTCAATCAAGACAAGCTACACCCAAAAATATTCCAATTATAAATTATTGTCTTTATTGTACTTTGCAGATGCCAGCGTTATATTTAGTACAGATAAAGAACAAGTGTAATTTAAGTATTCTTGCTGTTCAGTTTAATATATTGGAACAACCTCAGTGGTACATTTGCATGAAGCAGGACACCAGGCAAACACCAGCGGGTTGCTGCATCCGTTGAGGACTTTCAGTCTGGGACAGTTGATGAAGGTGTTTATATAAGGACATGGATTGGCTGAGAAAGAGAGGGAAGAAATTAGGATGTATTTTAAATAATAATGACACGTTTCTGCAAGTTTGTTACTCTACTTACTGCAGAGTTTGTCCACACAGTTGTTTGGGCAGGAATCACATGAGGTTCCAACCTTGTAGGGAGGCCATCTCTTAAAGTTTCCACTAAGGGACAAAAATTGTTTAGATTTTGTAAAGTAGAAAATAATATTCCTACTCAAAAATTGATCAAGTTTTCCCTCAATATTTTTTCTTTATTATATGAGGATTTTTTTCTTATTTCTTGCTGTACAATATTAATAAAACACACTCCCTACTACAAATACCTAAATAACTGCATTGGACTCTGTATATGACTTTTTTGCACATTTTGTTTTATTTATGTGTTTGTTCACCAAATCTTAATGCCTGTATTTAAAATACTCAACATGATCCATTATATTAAAGTGGAAATTGTTTTAAAAAATGAAATAAAGAAAACTTTTGCAAACTTTAACAAAGGTTGGAAAAAATCACCCTTCATAAATTCTATAATTTTAAATTAATCCACCTGTGCTAAACTTAGTTTATTGGATATCATCTGGACTCACACTAGAGCATGTTTGAGTAAAAACACGCTCTAGTGATTTTACACTAGAGCGTGTAAAATGCTTATGAGTAATTTATTTTTCCTACATTTGCAAAACAATGTCTGCATGGTGTATCCTTTGTTGAATTCTGAAAAATTAAATGAAATAAATCCACTAATGTAACAAGATGTGGACAAAGTGAAAGGCTTACAGATGCAGTGTAAAATACAGTCAAGACTTTCCTAAATTACTTGTAAAAATGTCACATACGCTCTGAAATAATGGCAGCCATAGAAGTAGATGTTGTTGGGACATAGAGCAAGTCCACAGCCCACTTTGTAGGAGCTGTTCCACACAACCTGGCAACACAATAATTACTGGTCATTTTTAGGATGGTTTCATTTAGAAACATTCCTTGTAAGTACACTCTGTAACCACCCCTTGACCAGAGCAGCAGAGCAGTAAAAGCGAAGTCTGTTTCATAAAAAAATAACACGGTATTATAAAAATGTGCACCTGTGTGTAGTGACCGATTGATTGTCCGTTGGTGGATCCATTGGGGTAAAGATAGTGTGACTTCTCATTATGCCAGGCCGTAAGAACAGTGGTCCACGAGGATGGGGAGGAAGAATAGAAGAGATTCTCACCTAATTCATATCCTGGGTAATGGAGGGAAACACATGGCAGCACTGATTAATGAGTATTTGCAGATAATTTTATGTTTTATCCCCCACGAGATTACGCTATTTGTATAAAGCAGGGTTCATTACAAAAAAATAAAAAAAGTTATTCTCCTTCATGATAGCATCTCTCCTAATATAATCCATTATTAAAAGAAGACATAAGATAACATTCACAGTATCGCTGACCGTTTATCACAAGGGCAGTCGGTTCAAAAAGAGCTTTTACATTAATGGAGGAAATATTTACAGCCCCAAAATGACGAAAAAGGAAAGAAAGAGAGAATATATAGAGGCACAGCAAACGTACCATCAAGCAGACGGGTGCTGGCTGGTCCGTGACTGAGAATACATTTATCCACCCAAGCCTGAGCGCTGGCTGCTAACTCCAAGCTGTAAGTCTGAGGGAAAAAAATGAAATGTTTAATTCTAGTTTCAAAGATCAGGACAAGCTCAACTAAGAAAAATGTTGTATTGCATAGTTAACTGACACACAAAATAATCATCAGACTAAGCTCCAAAATGCTATTTTTTGCTTCCTGTGTAGAGCTGTACTTCCTTCCTAGAAAATAAAGTAATAATTCTGTTTCTCCATTGGATTTTGAATTCATATGGCTTGCTTGTGTTATGCTTTATTCAGATAAAAGTTCTAGTAAAATAAGAAGTACAAATACAAAAAGTATATTTTTTAAATAATTACATTAAAATAAGATAATTATGCAAACCAACATAAAAAGTAATTTCCCCTTGAATCTTGTGTGCCATACTTAGTTTCTACAGCTCCCATTAAGTTTTTGCAGTAACTTATGAGTCTCTTAAATTGCATTTGTATAATTTTGGTTTGTTTAAAGACTAAGACAAAACATTCTAATTGCATTTAAGTTCAGACTTTGACTAGATCACTGGTTGAGCATAATAAGCACGACATGACTGGTTGTGCTTTCAGCTTAAGGAAATGCAATCCTTAAGGAAGAGGATTGTATTTCCTCATCTCTATATTTTAATTAATATTTTATTCTAAACCTAGCACAATACATAGGAAATATACTGGCATAAAGAGACAGCTAAACCCATCGGCTTTTGATAAAAGGGATTCCTTTTTTACTAAAACATCTTTTGGAAAGGAAGATGTTGTGATTTTTGGCAAGAAATGACTTCAGGCATTGTTTTAGAAAAGTAATAATATGTGAGTTTTGCCCATGACATAATTGACAAATTGTCTCTAATAAGGCCAAAGACCTTATTCTGCTATTGATTCATGTTTGGTGCCATTTATTACGATTGAATGATTATATTTTGTAGAAATAAGAAATACTGATAATTTGTTTTTCTTTCTTTTTTTATTTATCTAACAGGGGCCTCAGTTGGGCTTAAGAAAACTACACACAACCACAACAGCTCGGCATCTTCTCCTCATGCTGGTCATCAGGTTGGTCACACACTACGTCCATCAGTTTTTGTCACAAGTCACAACTCAAGTTATCACACAAATGATTTTCACGTTATTAATTAAACGATCTGCCAGTCAAGCTAGTACTTTTTCATCAATATTGAGGAATTGTTTACTTAAAACAAGCTCCTATATCTTGCTGAAAAGTTACCTCTGTTAGTTTCTTCTTATTAGAAATGTACTAAGATATTTGCTCTAGGAATGAGACCATAAATACTTGGTAAAATTTTGTGATTTTGTAGTGATCAATACGGTGCGACATTTTGCTTCTAAATAGCTCAGCATGTTTGAAGTGCTTGTTGATGGTTATTTTTCCTCTTGTTGTTTTAATTTCAGTAAAAACAATTTGTGTTACATGGTTGAATGAATAGTGCCATAAAAATATGAATGATTAATAGATGGCAGTAGCGTTAAGCTTCACAACTATTCTTCTGTTTGCATTATTATGATTATAATGCATAAAAAATTGGAGCGAAAGAAGGACTTCCAGGAAGACAATGAACTGAGATAAAAAATAAAAAAAAAACATCAGTCAGGAGATGGATAGGAAACCTATACTGAATGCATGAGGGAATGAGGAAAATAAATCAGGTTAGTTTATGAGAAGCTGTAAGAATGGCCCTGTCCAAATTTGAAAACTACTAATTGAGCTTGTACATATTATCTAAAGAAAACATCATGTTTGGACATCAGACGCTTGCTTTTTGTGCATCTTGATGGTTTCACACCTACAATCTTTGGTTTGTTGCATCTGCTGGGCAGAGTTTGCAGGTTTTCAAAGATATTTTGACACATCAAGCACAACTTTACTGACAAAATATCTTGGTTGTCAAGACATCATCTGGACTTGTAGTAGGTGATTAAAAACTTTATTATTTGTCCAACTTTTAGCAATGACCCAATGGCAATCTTTTGCTTATTTTGTTCCTTATTACTGTTTTTTTATTATTGCTTAGTTGCAGAAAATCAAATGTTAAAAAGGACGTTGAAAAAGGACCAACCATCATCAGCATGTCGGCAGCAGCAGGCTCAACTGCTCTCCTGAAGGCGTTGTGAACATTTACGATCTCGGCCTGCACGGTTGTGTTCTCCGGGCAAACATCTGTACACACGCAAGAACACACATACATCAGAAAGCGATGTGTAAACAGCAGATTAAAGACACAATGAGCGCTGACATTTACTCTGGCGGCTTAAGATATGACTCACAAACACATCCTGGTTTAATTGCTCTGAAATGGCTCGACGTAACAAAGGAGCACAGACACAGGACTGAGCTAAATCCGCTAATCTGACTGTGAGCCGTGTTGGCAAGGTTTCAGCTGATGCCGAAAATAAAATGATGCTGCTAAACACGCCTGCTGGATTTAACAGGGCGCTTACCTTGCTGTGAACACAGGATGATGTGAAGCCATGTGCATGAGGGAATGAGGAAAAGAAATCAGGTTAGTTTATGTGAAACAAACGCGTGAGGAAGCAGCTCATTTAACTGTTTGGTTTTCAATAATGTACAAATTAACACCATAAATCTGTTAATTGGTGCCTGAAAACACCTGAATTCCTGGTGCGAGTTCAGTGCGAGTTTATCTTCTTAATTCTATAATAAATGACTAAAGTCAACACAACCTTTTTATTGTTCCTGCTTATTTTTGCTTGATTCTCATCTCCCTTCAGATTTCTCCCATTGAGCTGGATTTCTCCAGTTGTTTCAACTGGGCCAAACAGAAGGAGGAGTTGTGAACAACTGATATTTGAATTTATTTTTTGAGGGCATATAGCTGCATTTCCTGCAGAAGACCATGTCAGGATTGGTTGTCAAAGTGGAAGTAGCTAAATGACTATAATCCATAAGATATTTTATTGTCTTGGGGAAACAAAGATAAAGATAGTTAAACTTTGTTAAACCTGTTCAGTTAATCCAAATTTGAAACCCATTCTTTGCAGTGTGGTAAATTATTTAGGCCTTTTAGGGGTTACTTCTGTGTTTTGCTTTTCCGTTACATTTAAATGTTTCAGATTATCATATTTTTACATCATACAAAGATAACCTGAGGAAATCCAAAATGCAGAATTTCAATTATTATTTATGGAGACAAATAAACTAAAAACCAAGTGGTCTCATCCGAATCTGGACTTTAATCTGATTTTAATGTCATAAAGAGACCGTAAGCATGTTGTTTGTGTTTGAAGAGGCTGATTTAAAACACTTGTGCAAGAAAGACTGGATTCCTCCACAGCAATGTAAAGGTTAATTTCCAGCTATTGCACACTTTAGTTGACAGGCAGTTGAGGCTACATTTTGGGCCAGGTTGGATAATTTTCCTATTGAAAAAAAAAGAAAACTATCAAAATTGGATTAATCTGAAACATTGATGCGTGGCAAGAAGGAAAAAAGAAAAAACAGGAAAAATCACTGATGCTGTGGTTAGTTTTTTTCAGCACTGTGGAAAAAAGAAGAAACAGACTAACTTAAAATTGATGCACTTATAAAACTTCTTCACACAGATTTGATTTCAATGGATGCTTTGATAATCGGAAGCTTCTGTGAAAAAGTGAAGAAAAAAAGCACAAAAAGGTGCTAAACTCAGCTAAATTCAAAATAGAATTTAGATCTGTTTTGAATACAAGTGAGTTTAAGATTAAACTAGGGAGTGATTTCCAATCATTTTGCATATTACAGACTGGGATAAATCAAGGTGTTAGAGTTACACTCACCACAACACAAGCAGTGTGCACATCTTGGAGTGTCAAGATGCAAATCAAGATGACAAACATCTTCCCGACAACAAAGAAGATTCCTCTACAAAAGAAGTGCAACACTGTAATATTCTGCACAGCCTCTTGACTCTTCCTTGTTTTAAGAACAAATATGACTTTTGCCATTCCTAAATTAGTTACTTTCTTTTTTCCCATGATTTATTGAAGCTTATTTTAATTGAGCTCAATAACAACTGCAAAAATAACAACAACAAGAATATACGTACATTTTTAAGTTAAAGTGAAACCTGTGTGAGGTTTGCCTTCTTGACTGATGGATGTTCTTCTTAGATAAATCTATTTGTGGCATCAGTCACTTAAGGAAACTTCTGAACTGACATACCTGCTCTCTGGTCTTCTTCTTCTGGAGGCGGTGAGTTAAATATTTTCTTCTCCTCCTTTTATAGATCCAGCTCAGGTGGTCACATTCCCCTCCAGGTGATAATGATGCAGCAGGAACCATGTGGTTTACACAATGAACTCTGAACAAGAAAAACAAATCCATCACCTTGTCCTAAAGACGCTTTTTCTTCTGCAGCGTGCAACTGACAGGGAGTCCACAGAGAACTGTTAAGCCCAGGGGTTTAGTGAATTCCTGATATATTAACCCGTATTTACACAGTAGAGAATGGAAACATTGAGTTAAAGGTAAATAAAGGTAAAGGCCAACTGGTAGGGTACATTAAACTAAATGTCATGTATGTAGATGGATACAGATTGTATAGGCTGAAGACACACCCTGTAATCGCTTTAGTGCAGGATGAGAAAAAGGTGATTCTGGGTAGCAGAGTGACTGTGCAGTCTAAAGTTTAGACATTTTGTGATATACCTTATTAATGTAAAGATTTCATTAAATAAAGGAGTCAGCATTTTCAGTGGAAGGTAATTCTCTCACATGCTGGATGCAACATTCTGGACCAAAACTTACTCTGATGTTGATCCTTTTTTGTCTTAAGATTCTCCGCTTGTTTTTTGAGGATTGATCACGTGTTGCTGAACATGAGCTTGCAATCCATGTGAGACAAAGTCACACATGGATTGTATCAGGATGTTTAACTGTTGGCACCACCTAGGATTCATGCTACAATTCATCTTTTCTTCTGCTGTGAACAAAGGCTTTTCCAGAAATGCTAAACAATCAAACGAGATTTTATAAAACGTTATTTTGCACCTGTCTTCTTCTTGCCATACTGATGTTGTTTTTTTTGTAGAATTTCACAATGTTCTTTGTCTCTATGAGCTTTTTTGTTGTTGTTTTGGAAGGATGTTGGCTGTTAGGATGCTTTTGTTGGCAGAAGTTTTTCTTCACCTCGCTACTGATGTAGATACACTCACACCCAGACTCTGCACCGTTGAGAATAAGACTCCCGCTGCTGTTGTTTGCTTTCATGCTGCACTGTGTCAAACAAACCAACCTCTCTGAAAAACTTGTTCCCCTCCTCGTCTGTGGTGGTGCTACACCAAGAACCAGAGAAGGAAACGACATAAAAATCTCAGAAGAAGACACTGACCTAAATTTCCTTCTTTACAACATTTAAACAAAGATGGAGGAGCGTCAGACTTTAGTGTTTCTCTTTTGTCTTTGGTAAGAGACAACAAGCCATTTCTCCCGCTAGCTCTAGACTCTTGGATTTGTTTTGGTTGTATTTACCCAGAATGCCCTGCACTATAGTTTGCTTCCTGGTTTTGGAGTGGTCTCCGGACTGCGTGCATTCAAACCACCGCAGAGTTCACTTCAACCGATCCAAGACCTTGGTTTTTAGGCTGATCAGAGTTTGATTACATATTTACAGACTAGAGTTTGATTAAAATGGACTAAACATTGCTGGTGTGAATGTATCCTAAGGTTGATCATATGCATGACTATGCAAGTTTTACAGCTGATTCTTATGTTTGTCTTCAAATCTTCCAGCTGCTCCTGGAAAACAAACAGGGCTTTCTCTGTCTTTGATCTGTTAAGGAATAACTTTCCTTTTCATGCCAGAAAGGCCACTTCACTGTTCACTTTCAAAGTTTGTCTTAAAACATCTTTTTTTTCCATGGCTTTTGGCCCCAGTGAGTGTTTTAGTTTTTAAATTGCATGCAGCTGTACTCAAAGGACTCTCTTCTGTCTGTGTGAACAGCGCTTTGTGTCCACTGTGATTGTTTAAAAATGCCTTTATGAATAAAAATGGAATGGACTGAAATATTTTCCAAAAGAAATACTTGTGTGTTTTCTCATCTGTCAAGAAGAAACATGTGTCCTTCATATATTAAAGGACAATTCAAGATGTAACCACTTGTTCTTAAAACAGGAGTAACAAGTATTTGATTTGCTTAAAGGCTAAACTCTAATAGCTACAAGATCTCAGCTTCACATCTGTGTGAAGTTAGCAGAGTTTTTCTATATCTGTGAGTTTCTTCAGGTTTTTTCTCAGTCAAAACACAAAGATTTTAATCCGGTAAACTGTGTTTATTTTAGACTTAGCAGTATCTTTCATGGTCAGCTTGCATTCTCAGTCCTTGGAAAGATATACAAATAAGAATAGTACATATTTTAGCAAAGTAGGGCTAAACTGAATTAAAATTTATCTACTTCTTTGATGATTATTTGGAGTTCATGGCAGCTCAGATACAGTTTATCTCTGCATTAAATTATAAATACAAAGTTCAGTTAGTTTATCCTCTGCTGTCAGTGGTAATAAATGTTAAGTGCAATGATGCATGTCATGGGTGTAGCTCTTTATGTACTATTGGCTTTGCATACGTTCACGCTATGCAAAAAGTCTTTTCCATGAAGTCAGAGTAGTTTTCATAATGAATGGCTTGATTATGACAAATATTGCATTTATTTGCTGAGGCAAGGAGGAAATTTTTTTTGTTTAAAATTGTTCAACATAATTATTAGAGATAATAATTATCTCTAATTATTATCTCTAATTATTATTAGATTATAATAATAATCCAGTTATTATTATAATAATTATGACACAAAGTTTCAGTGTCACAACTTTGTCAAAATCAAAGATTATTTTTAATTTGAGAAAATTTGCTGTTTTATTTTATTTGCACACTAGGGGGCACTGTGTCATCTTCTGTGACAGGAGATTTTGAGATCTAGCAGCAGAGCAAACAGTCTGACACCTTAAATAATATCCAGTCATCTGATTTAAAAACCTTAATGACATTTCTCTAAAATTAGAATTTAGTGATGTGTTTTATTCCACTACTTCTCCCATCTAATCAGCTGTCTGTCTCAGAAGCTGGGATCAGACTGCTGCTTCCATAAAACACGGTCTGCATAAATGTCACGCTCGGCTGCTCGTCTTCATAACTGGTTTCACTCCATTTGTCACATTTCAGTTCTCCAGTAGATAAAAACCCCACCTGGTACCATGACCTGCGGGGCCACATGAAGCTGAAAGGTCAAGTTTTTTGATGCCTTTATAGCCTGTTAACGCACATAATATGGACCAATAAAGCCTCTAAACAGAAAAAGCTGACAATGACATCAAGCATTATTATTGGGCTTTTTTATCCCCAGGTAAATAGTGTTGACAGTTGCACAGTGGGAGATCATCACAGGCTTTTAAATTTGTGCCAATATCTCTCACCATTTTATCATCTGTTAATTTATTTCCCCTTTTATACGGTTGGAAAACAACATTAGCTGCTTAATTTCAGCTTCTGGTCTCTCAGTGGTTTATGATTTGCCAAAGTGGCCCTTTGAACCTTTTATCTTTGGTGGTGGTGAAGAAATGCCCTTCCAAAATTGGCCTCACTTTGTCCAAACCGAACAGAAATGTGCTGGCGGTTTCTGCTCACTGGGCTGGTGATTAAAGCCTAATGGGGGCTCCTGATGTGATAGCAAACAGAGACAGAAAATGTCCGTCTTTAAAAGAGACATATCATTAATTTTGAAGCCTGCAGAAAGGCTCTTACAGCAACATCTGAGCAGGACACTGAGGGCTTACTGGGGAATGGTGGACCAGAATCCCTATTAGACCAGAAATGACTCAAAAGGAGCCCTGAGTCATGGCTGCATTAGGAGGGTCTGGTAGGCCTAATCGTGTTCAGCTTCAGTAATAATGACATCTCTTAAGGAAAGCAAGTACTTCTTTTGGGTTTTCCTTTTTCACTAGCTTGCATAACAAAAAAATGATATGGAGCTGTAATTTATTATCACTGACTACAATCTGAATAAAAATAAAAGGGTGAGTTCATTTTGCTGTTTCTTTCTCCTTTTTTTTGTCCTGTTTTCCTTCTAAAGAGGACATATTATGGAAAATTCATATTTTGCATGTTTTTGTACTTCCATTTGGGTTTCTGCTGCTTCTTAAAATAGACCAACACTTACAAAAAACAATCCAGCAGGTTTTTGGTAAAAAGTTTGTGTGTTTTGGTGTCTGGAAAATGAGCTGTTTCAAAAACCTCTAAAATGTAATGTCACAAATCAACGGTCACTGCGCCTCACCTAGCAAACCCAGCGAAGCCCAGCCTGTTTCCCAGCAACCCAGGCTGAGATTGGTTTTACCGCTCTATGCGCTGTACAATGGCTGCTGGAAAAAGACAAGTGTTTTGTTGTTGAGTTACCTTTCAGAAACCACTTGCTGTGTTTTCGTTTGTGCAGGAGGCTCTACTTCTGTTTTTCAAAGATGTATGGTTGTGTATTGGGCATCTGTTTGCAGCAATGGGAGTGCAAAGGTTGAGTTACGGGCATGGCTTGCATCAGCTTATTTGGATTTAATGTGACAAGAGAGCCTAAAACAACTCATTCTGAAAGGAGATCAAGTTAGACAGAACTGAAGGAGGAAATTATTGTACATTTTATTTCATTATTACTTTATTAACCTAAAGACAACAAGCTACAGCTGATTCAGGCAACAAATTAGAGGAGATGATGTTACCAAGGACAGAGAAGAAAAGCAAAGGTTTGGGTGAAGAAAGGAACGGCATTTTTATTAACTAAGGTCATCTTTGACATTAAAATTTTGTTGATGAAAAGCTGTTTCAAATGTCTTTAAAGTAATATGTAACATCTTAAAAAAAGTAAAATCTAAAAACCGTACTGCAGTACTTTCAAAAGTAATTTTTGTAATGTTTATTGTGATAATAAAAATTTAACTACTAAACAACTACAAGAAGGACAAATTTAGTTACAAAGAAGTAAAATGTCCCAATCTCTACTTGCCTTTGACCACAAAAGGACAAAATGTACCTCTCATTAAATTTGGCTTTAATGAGACATATTTTCCAGTTTCACCAGGTTATTTTACTGTACTCTGCTTTCTAAGCTACAGTATTCATCCATAACCTTCTAAATATCCTTGAGTTGAAGTTTCCAGTGCTTTTCAGTGTTCTTTCTATTTGAAAAGATCTCTGTTTAGAGGCCTCCACGAATAACCAAATTTTTATTCATGCGGAAATCCAAGGAAATATACTTTTGAAAAGAATGAAACATCAATCTCTTTTCACTCGGTTTCTTTTTAAAACTGAAAATAAGCTGCAGATCAAATGGACAAAGTACCATAAAGATACAGTTTTAATTTAAAATCTAGAAATGAAGCTCCTTGATGAAAGTGCGACATTGAAATCCTGATAAAGCTTACATTACATTTGTCCCTGATTACAAAACCATGTTCATTATACAGTAGCTTGTTATAATTTAAAACTGAATCCAAATGCCAAATTTAGACTTTCTTCTACATTCAATGAGGTATTCATGTTGCCCTCAAAGATTTCTGCATAAATGCAGCTAAAAAAAAAACAAACCCTGAATGTTTTTCATTCTTAAGTTAAATTAGTCCTTTGCAACCAGTATTGAAAGGTATGTCAGACCAGTATGATTTTTGTTGTTTTTGCTTCAACCAGTTGCTTACAGTCTTTGACTGCTCTGGGATTCATCACTGGTTGTAGCTGCCTCACCACTGAACTGCATGCTAAATGAAAGGTGATATGCACACCCTGGTTGACTCTTATTTACAATGCCATTATTGGTTTGTTTCTTATTTATTAATGCATTTTTCTGAAAAGATGTTATTATGCCTTACAGTGAATGACATTTTGTATTTATCCGTTTCTCTGGTTCAAATGGAAACAGAAAAGTTTGAGTTTCTCTCTCTCCTCTATCCTCCAATCTGAACTGAAAGTCAAAAATGACTTCAATAAATATTAAGAATCCAACAACAGAATTTTTTTTAATTTTTCAGCTTTAAATAGTATATTTTTACTCTTTTAAATTGTTACTGTAATGACTCTTGTCAAATTTTTTGTGCTTTATTTATTTTTAACGTTAGTTTTTGTTTGTTCGTCTCGTTCACTTTGATGTTCTGCTTGATTGGTCTTTTATCTGGCTGAATAAATATCTAATAGTAGTTTAGTATAAAACCAAATCTTTTTAAACAGCAAATTTTCCAAAATCTCCAAATGTTCTGAAATCTTTGGCAGGCAGATGAACTCGAGCACTTCCTTTTTTTAAAAAAAAAATCATTGTAAACCTCAATGATTATGTGATTAAAAATCGATCCTCACTCTGCCAGCATAATATCGTAGTAATGACAGAATCTGTATCACCAGGTAAACAACATGAATGTACAATCTGTTCTCTATGGCTTTAGCTTGTCTGTGACATGGATATTATTTTTACGCATTATGTAAAACATCAGGCAGAAAACAAACAGTTTTCCTAATTTTGGGTGAAAAATTTTATAGTTCTTGGAGTGGAGATATTCCAGGTTTACAAATTTAATAGCCGTGTTATGAAAGAAAAACACGACTCAGAAAAAAATGGAAATTTTATAAAATTTTAAGTTTAAGTTTAATTTTAACTGGATCCAACCTTTTTTTTTTGTACCTTTCAGTCACAGGTAATCTCTTTGTGTTTATCAGACATGAAGGAAAACATCATCAGACCTCCCCTGCTGATTCCTCATTATTATCCTGCTGTTATTTGTGTCCATTTGCATTAAACGTGGAACCTGTGGATGTTTGTTTTGGTCCATTAGGGGGCAGCAGAAACACACTCTGGTGTTAATTGGCCTGTTTGCGCCTCCTTTAAATCTGAAGAAACATGTGGATGCACAACATCGTCTGTCAGCCTATTTGATGTATTCATTTCTTTGTTCGCCTCTCTGCTTTAAGCTTCACTGAACCCTGAATGAACTTTTCACGCTGTTTGGAATCCAAATGATTTCACATAATGTTTTTATACCTTGATGGTTCTATCAGGGTATAAATCTGCAACCTGGACGATTAACTGAAGTTGCAGAGTTGAAATCCTTTCACAGGCAATACAGACGTGTCTTTTTCACTAATGTGAACACGTTAGTGAAAAAGTAATTTATATCGCTTTTGGCTAAAGTAATTTATGTACTAAAGCTGGTACTGTTTTGTGCTTTAATTGCTACTATTTGCGATTAACTCACTGGTGAGGCTTAACATTATGACCCCCCCTCCTGCCTCATAGTGCTGCCACAACATGTCTTATCTATGGAGGAAGAAAAATAACAATAGAAATAGAAAACAATAGAACGTTTTCTTCTATTGCTCAAATGCCCGCTGTTGTTGCTTTAGAAACACATTGTGTTTCCAAATGCTTGGTCATTTTGACTGTATTTCATGAACTGAATATGCCTGGCCACTACTGAGACAAGATAAGAAAAAGACCAGTTTCCTTACTGATTTCATCTGAGTTTTTTGTTTTTTTTGTCACATTAAGATATTTCATATAAACAAAAAACCAAATAATTTCAATATCAAATTAGAATTTCAAATGGTTTAATTTACTATGCCAAAAATTAACTTCAATCCAACCTAGCCCTATGTAAAAACTGACCATGTGTTTAAACATCAAACATAACAATCTTTTAAATAGAACCTAATCGCCAACATGAAGTAGGCTAAAAGATCTCTAAAAGCAAAACACATTATGCCCCAGAATAAAGACATTACATATTAGATATACATCTTGAGAGGTTTTGAACCTCAGCAAACCATTGACCCAGAGCGGTAAAGATTGCAGAACATTCTGATTAATGACCGGTCGACTGAAAATATTTTAATTATTCTAGAAGACCTCAAAGAACCCATAGAAACATCTAATTAGAACTCAATCCAGTCTTTGACTAGGCCATCAATTTTGACACAGTGGTATGACCTTAAAGAGTATGCTCACGCTTAAAACCAGACAGTCTGCGTGAATTAAAACAATTCTTCAAAGAATGGTGAGCCAAAATTCATCCAGAGTAATGTAAAAGCCTCACTTCTAATTATCACAAACACTTCATAGCCGCTGTTGTCACCAATGGTAGCACAGGAAGTGATTATTTTCAGGGGGTAATTACTTTTTCCTCACAGGAGCACAATAATTTAGGAAGGTGCTTTGGCTCAAAATAAAAATGTAATGATTGCTTGAACTTGAAACTGAAACTTGTAGGTAGTCTTTTTTGTTTGATATATTAAAATTTGTTTGATCAGAGAAATGTTAAGCGTGACAAAGACAAAAACAAAATAAAATAGATTTCAGGGCAACATGAAAGTCTTCAGCCACACCATTATCGACTTCACGTCTTTCTCCCTAACAAATTATTGATCTGCCCACCTTTTCTTAAGTCCTTCACTCCTGAAACAACACCGGCCAACCTCCCCGCTGTTCTTCCCTTCCTCTGTCTCTGGTATTTCCCACAAAAAGCCCCCCGCCTTTCCTCCTCCTCCTGCCAGCCTCCCTGTCATCCCCCTCCTCCTTCCCCTTCCCTCTCCTCAGATGGATTCTTCAGTCAGTCGTGTGGAACCAGAGCGGCTGCCGGAGAGACAGACGCAGAGAGAGGCTGCTCAGAGCAGACGCCGGGTCAGAGCGCTCAGTTTGCTTCAGACAATCACAGGGCAGAGAGAGACGAGTGCACAGGAAAAAGAGGTAGAACACCACAGAGAGATAGGCTGCAGAGAGGGAGAGAGAGAGACAAGAGGGAGGTAAATATGTGACAGGATGTGGTTTCCCTGAGCTTGCACAACATACTTTGAGCATGACCTAAACGCACTGAGTGTAGAAGTGTGTTTGAGCTCCGTTAGGTGCTGAAGAGGGGGGAAAACGAAGCCAACCGCTGGAGCTGTTGTTTCTGCTTGTTTCTCAGACAGAGGATTGTGTTTTCCCTTCAGAGAGCCCGCTCCTCCGCAACCTCCGCCAGCTTGTTGGACAAGATCTGAAGCAGTGTTCTTGTCTTTCACACCTCTAAAGTAGAATGAGATATTCTGACGGGAGCTCTGGATTTGTCTCCAAGCAGTGAACTTCTCAACCAGATTGTGAAACAGGTAAGTTTGCTTCTCGATTCAGCGGTTCAGCATGTGTGTGTCTTAACAGATGTTTTGCTCTCTGCGCTCCCGCCTGATCCTCTGGATAGCAGCCACTGTAAACTTAAACCACATGGCTGTAAGTGTTTACTGTGCAACAGGGAGCTGATTCACACCACAATCCATGAGTGTGTCCGACACACAGTTTTAAATCCACAGCCACCGCATGCAAGATGTTTGATCGTCTCAGAGCAACATGCAATAACAAACAGTCATCTTGAATATAAATAGATCTGGTTGATTAGAAGTGTGAGATTGGCCACAGATTAAATCCAGATACGGTTGCTGTCACTTGTGAGAAGAATCACAAGTTGATTTCTGAACTGTTGTATTGTACAATCATAAAGACAAATTAAATGCAACCTGCTTATAGAAGCACTTGGCATACACTTCATCACACTGAGGTCTGCTGACATTTGTTTCCGCTTCTTTTTTCTGGTTCAACCTCAGGAGTTTAATCAGATCCAAATCTAGACTTTGACTGGTTGATTGCGACATCTTGTCTGTTTTCTTTTGCAGGAATTCTGTTGTAGGTTTTCTGCTGTGTTTGGGACCATTGTCCTGCTAATGACCCAGTTTGGGTCTAGCTTCAGCTGTTAGACAGATGGCTTCTGCACATTTTTGGTATACGAAGGAGTTCATGGCTGGGTAAATAAACGCTGTGGCTGCAGAACAAGCACAGATCATCATACCATTGTGCTTTGCAGTTGGTTTGAGGTATATGCGTGAATATGCAGGTTGTTTTTTCCTCCAAACATATTTACTCGTATACCTCGTGAATATTTTTATTTCGTTCTCATATGTCCAAAGGTTGCTGTTCCAGATGTCTGACGGTTTGTTGGGGTGCACTGGTTATGTTTTCGTAAGCTTTTTGGAGAGAAGCAGCTGTCTTCCGTTGACCCCTCCAAACTTAGCGTTAATCCTATGAATGGTTTTACCTTTAACATGCTAATTAAGGAGTTCATTAGCATGTTATTTTATCTGACTCTGTTTTGGAGCCGTTAGTTTTTTCAGGGCGTTGCATAATCTGACCTTGGCCTCATTTTGCTGAGATATCTACTCCTTGGAAGACTGGCAGCTGTCTTAAATATTTCACAACTGTGAATGACAAATAATGTGTAGAACAGTGGTAAGCAAAATGTGCAATGCAAAACACATTTTTTGTCTACTTCTTCTGAATACAAGCTGCAAAGTGTACAGTGTAAAGTTTTTAAATAGATGTGTTTTTATACTGAAAATTAAAGGAAGCTTTTTAGTTCATTACTATTTTTTAAAGCTAATTTTTAGTACAACTTGATATTCTTATAAAGAGTAATGCGTGACTCTTCATTATTTACCAAAAATATTTAAACAAGTTGACATAATTTGCTCAAATAAAAAACTAAGTGTGGAACCAAGTAGAATAAATACATATTCAGTTGCACTATTTGTGTCATTAAGCTGTGAAACCTCAATGTAGATATTGCATTAAGGTTGACAGAAGAAATGCTAAAACAGAACTTTCTTATTTCCTCCTTTTAAAAAAAAAACAACAAAAAACAAAAACAAACATCCCTCATCATTTTTGACACGTTTTTAAAATCAGTTGAAGAGCCACAGACGTCCCCAGAGCCACAAACAGAGAATCCCTCCTGTCGAATGAAGGATTTCAGATCCTTCAATGGCACTGCAACCCTTCTCAGATTGATGGGCAGCAACAGTTGCTTCTTTAAGGTGATTGGATTTGACTTGTCCACATCTGCAATCAAGTGCAGTTGATCACCTGGCTACAGCTTTCATTGTTAAATCCTGTAGAAAAAGTTATTCCATAAGCTAATCACCTTTTTATGTGTGCTCCAGTGGTCAAGCGATGACATTTCATTGCCAATTTCACTGTTGTGTCTTTGTGCACTGACAATAAAATAAGTCTAAATCTAATAAGTCTAATCCCTGCCGGTTTATCCTTTTCTCCCTGTGAATGTTTACCTGGTTGCTCCATGTTCTCTGAGTCAGACATTCATTCGAGTGAGCATCCAGCTGGAGGTTTAAAGGGAAATCAACTTGCATGGGTTGAAGGAGGAGTCCAGGACTGCTGTGGGGTAGAGAGGAAGAGCCAGGGGTGGAGTGAACAAGAAAAATGACTGTGTTTGGGGGTGAAAGTGAGAGAGAGCTCAGTCTCAGTGAACTGCTGTTAATTGGTTCCAGCTGGTGAGATGTGGAGGACCAGCCGGCGATAACTCGACAGCGCAGGAGGGTCAGGAGTTTTCTCTTAGACACACACATACACACACTTCATACGAGTAATATGAAGTGCTGATTATGTTTTATCATTCAGGGTTTTTTGAGTAATTTATATCAGAAACACAAGATACAAAGTAAGAAATGGTAACAACATAAATTTATGTTATCTGACCTTATTAACTTGAACCCTATTTAGAAGCCTAAATTAAAATAATTTGATTTTAATGGAGTTAAAAAAGTATTTTTTTTCCCCTGAAAGGATAGACAAGGTTTCCTAAAACTTTCTACATTTCTTTTCTGAGCTTTGTAGAAAACAAAACCTGTTTCCTTGTCCGCGTTATACATTTTGTTTAATTTCATGATTAGAAGTTTCTCTTTATTCATACTCCAAACAGTACTTCATAACGCTATCATGCACTTACATGGAAACAGTTTAGTTTAAGGTTACTCTTTATAACATCTTAGTCAAAGTTTAGCACTTAACACTTAGATAAAAACCAAAAAACCTCTCAGAATGTTATTGCTTCATTTTCTTCCCCCAAACAAACTTATTCTCAATCCTTTAACATTCAATAGTTGGTAGATCATCTAATTAAGATCTTTAGCACCATCTGGACTTGTTACACCAAAGATCAAACATGAGTCACGTCAGGTCTTTGGTGCAAACGGTCCAGGAGGGAAACTAGGAGATCTCTGACTCGTTTGTCTCAAAGGGCAGAGGAGTCAGAAGACTTCCTGACCAGACGCCTTAACCATCTGACTCAGCAGATCTGCTCCAGCCCTCCACAGATGACAGAACACCTCCTCTGACCTCTTATGCTGGATCTAAAAGTTTCAGTCATGATTGAATGCCACGACTGAGAATACAGATAGACTAGTAAATAAAGTTACTTCACATTTTGGCCCAGGTCTGCATAGGCAACTCCAACCAGTCTGTAAGTCCCCTGCTCCATTCTGCCATCTCTCATGAACAAGATGCTGTGATACGTAAACTACTCACATTTTTTTCTGAGTTCTGACCGCTGATCTCAGAAGATTAAAGTCAAAATTCTGAGAAAACAATTTTTTTCCCTTTATTAGTGGCCCTAGACCTCTTCCATAAAAGACTCATCACCCACCACATCATCAGGGTGTAGTCCAGATCCATGGCCTCAGACTGATCGGTAATTAACTTTATTTAAAACGGCATGATGTTCAACACAAATATAAATGTCACCATTTAGCAAAAGCTAATTCGCATCTGCAGTCCTTTGGCAAGTTACAAATGGGGGCTGACTTTAATCCCAGCCACTTTACATTATACTAAATGTTCAAAAGTGTAACTAAACCATACCCCTGGCAAATTTAGAAAAAAAAAATCCAGCAAAGTAGTCGCAGCCAAGAAATGCTGAGAGGCGTGGCCAAGTGTGGCACATTGCAAATACTGTACATCACACATTTGTAAAGCTGAGTAACAGCATTGATCAATCCTCCATGCGGCCATGCATCGTCCAACTAGTCCAACTCCTGACTCACCATCGGGTGGAGTTGTGTCTCTGAGTGAGAAGGTTTAATACCTGAACTCAGGGCTGTTTGATGCAAAGCTGTACCACTTTAAACAAATAGGAGAATTCAACCATTAGAAATACGTATACTAACTCTTTGATCTAAACCTTAAAATCAAATTCAACTCATCATTCAGGAATCTGAAGCTATAAAAATAGGAAGAAATGTCGTCCTTCCTCTGAAGCATTCAGACAAAGCCATCGACACAACTTACTTGCAAGATAAACAAAAAATTTTACTTATCCAGTTTCATAATATCTACAAAAACACTAATGTAGCATAAATGTAAACACAGACAGTACATACATGTGTTCAGATTATAATCAGTTGTGTATACGAGAACACATTTACTGCAGACACACAACACGTTCTGACCAGCACACATAAACGCTGCAGAAACACACAACCTTCTACGCAGCTGCACATGTTCACAGACGCGTTGTAAAGACATGCACATGCATGCACTTATACAGAAGAGGCATAGCTTTCTATAGAAACCATTTACACCAGAGAAGCCCGCCCCACTGGAGCACGCTGCTGTAAACGGGGAAGTGGTTGTGGTTTCTACTCTGGTATGATGTAAACCAAAATGGGAGCCATTAGTCAAGGCAGAAAGTTGAAATGAGGACTAATGTAGACATTTAATAAGCCAAACTGCAAGGGAACATATGGCTTCACTTGGGAAGGGAAGGAAATTATATGATTGTTATATTTTTGATAATGAAGCTGATTTGCAGGTCTTAAATTACGATCAGTATTTTCCTTTATTCCTGTTCTGTCAAATTGAATGCAATGCTACATTCTAAAATTATTTTATTGATTTTTTTATGTAAATTTAATAGATGGGTCACTTTTAATAAGAATAGTGAATGCCTAAGCTTCACATTATAGGATATGCACAGAACTGACCGAGTCCTTAGCTCTTTATATTTCCTTTAAACCTAATTCTAGCTCGTAAATGTCATCTTGAGCATTACTCATACTGATGAGAATAAGAAAGACGACTGCAGCAGCTAATGAGCTCCTTCTAATGTTAGAGGAGGTGTTTTGTAATGATTAGCTAATCCAGCTATTTTATTTAACAGACATTTTATTCATAATTTTAACCTTTATTGATGACTGTAACATTTACGAAGGTAGATTTGTGACCTTTATTAATAATTTTATATTCTCACCCATATTAAACAGTGACTATTAAATTTAACAGCTAAATCCCACTCATCTATCGTTTTTGTAATAAGCCCAGCATGCAGTGCCTTCTAAAAAACATTCAACTCACCAGGACATTTTAAAATTTTGTTAAGCTACGACGACACATTTTGGTGTATTTTGTTGGGATTAAGATCAAGACAAAGCAACAAATGTGTGTTGATTTAGCTGAACCCATCTTCCTATAAACTCTTAACAGCTTTCCTGACTATCTTGATAGGTTTACAGTCTTGCAGTCAAACTCTTCCTGTTTCCTCACAATACAGGGGATATATTTCTATTGTTTTGTAAAGTAAGGGTCTCCACAAGTTGTTTGTTCAGTCACGTTCTGAAACAAAGATGTATTTCCACTGAGAACAAATTACAAACAGGTTGTGCTGGATTTGATTTACAACATTTATCAGGATGGTTTTTGTAAAATGCTTTGAAAGCGATTAAGGACGTAGTTTTGATTTTGTATCTTTGCTTCAGTGTCCTGTTTTTATCAGTGATTCTTGAGAAGTGGGACAAAATGGGTTTAAAATTTTCCAGTTTTGTTTTTTTATCATTATTCCTCAAGCTTATGTATTCAAATATGACAAATAATGGTTTGGAAATGTAAAGATGCTAAGATTCACGCTCCCAGTTGCAACATTTTTATGAAAATGACATTTTTAATGGACCTGACGCAGAACTTTGTCATCACCATCTGACAAAAAAATTTATATAAAATTATTTTTTAATGACCCTATTAGTGACATTTTTACTCAGTTTTACAGACAAATGCTTTTCAAGAAACAAAAGAAATATTATTTTAAAAAAACAAACAAAGTCCATCTGACAGAGTTGACACAGAGCTGAAGGTGGTGACAAACTAGTGAGTAAAAAGAAATGCTTGATACATGTGAAGTAATGCCATTTACATAAAATACATTAAAATGAATTAACTGCACATTTAAGTGAGATTTGTCAACACTATCACTGAAAGAGTCAGACTGTCAGTTAAAGACTCTGACGGAGTTGACGAAATGCCAAACTACCTCAATTTATGTGATGTTATTTTGAAGGAGGCCATGTTGTAGCTCCTCAGGTCCATGAAATCTTTACAATACACTAAAATTAAGCATTTAGTTCACAAAATTTCATTTAAGTTTTGTAAATTGTCAGTTATGATGTTGACAGATCATGGTTGTGACCAACAACTTAGGAATAAAACGGAAGAAAAAACTAAAGAATAACATACGCTAACTAGAGCTGCTTAGCTCTCTTAGCAAAGGAAGAGAAAGGAAGAGATCATGGGGTCCTAAGAAGTTATGATGCCCCCTAATAATGCCTGATCTTTTTTACATTTTATGTCTGACGGTGTTGACAAAAACTTGGGACAAATGTCAATGGAGTTGGAAAATATATAAAAATGATTTTTAATTAAATTTATTAATACTTTTATAATTATTTATTTGAATGCTTATACTTAATTGTCATGATATATTATCTTAGTATTCCTTTAATTGTTTTAAACTATTTATTGAGTTCTGCTCCAGGACAAGGGATTTTAAAGACACCATCCACCTACTACAATGTTTAAATTAAAAAATATTCAGCAAACACCAGGAAATTGTTATGCTCACATGGCCCAGATTAGTTTAGTCAGATATTTGAAAAATATATATATATATTTTGTGTATATTTTATTCAAATTTTGTGCTTTATCCGTAGGACCTGTTTTGTCCCTCTTCTCAAGAATCACTGTTATACATTTAGTCCTTTAGTTCTTTGTCACCTTTTGTCTTTGTATGAGATGTCTTAACTCTGAATATTTGTTGTTCATTATTTGCAGATTCAACCATTTTTATGTGGATGTAACTTGTAAAGTTCCGCTTGGGTTGCTAGGTGATGGGGTTGGGTTTGGCTGTGGTTGCTAGGTAACGGCGCAGCGTCCATTGATTGTGACACCAAAAAACATGAACTTATTAGCCTAAACCATTTGGAGGTTTTTTTTAAAGCTGTTTTTTTTTTTTTTTTAAAGCCGTTGAAACCCAAATTAAAGTATGAAAATGTTAAAAATTCACATTTCAAACATATAATAAGTTTCATTTTAAGGTATTTTTGGTAAAAAAAAAAAGAAAAAAAAAGTATATAAATAATGCATTTCTTATTACATTCATTTAAAAGGATTAAATAAGGCATATAGAAACTCAGTAAGATTTTGAGCTCCATTTTTACCAGCTTTTGTTTTTTTTATTTTTATTGTTGCTCACTTCCAGTCTTCACTGTCGGCAAAACACCCGATCAACTCAAACCTGATTCTTTGATGAATTCAGGGCTTTGATTTTGGACACACCAATTATCCCCAGGTTTCTGTCACAGCTTTATTCAGTCAATAATCACTCTCACCTGGTCTCCATCGCAACAATCGTCTTCCCTCAGCATATCTTCTGTTTCCTGTCATTCTTTGGCGAATGTTGTCTTCCATCCGTGCTGCCAGGTTAGATCGTCTTGGTTCTTGATTTTATGCTTCGTTCAGTAAGTTTCTTTTGTAGTAAGGTGTTTCTACGTCAAACCATTTTTTTTTGCCTGCATTTGCATAAAATTTTAATCCAACACATTGGTATTTGTCCTTGTAACATGACAAATTGTGATATAGTTAAATACTTTTGCAAGGCGGTGAATTTGCATATCTGTTACATTCAGCTGTTGCCAGGCTCCTTATTTGGGTTCTGAATGTATTTTCTTCAGCGATCCGCCGCATCGTTTATTTTCTGACAGCATGTTGACTTTCTTTCGCTCCAGTCTTTTAGCAAACAACTACTTTAATCACTTTCTGTTTGCTATCTGATCTGGGCACTGTGAATCCCTCTGTGCCGTGTGAAATTTGATTAAGGTAATCATTGACTCATGTAAACCATATTGTGCTCTCTACTGCATTCAGTGGATGGAGACTGACACCAATATATGCTGTTTTGTTTTTGTTAATTCTTTATCTTTTTTTATTCATGGTTTTATTTATTTTGATTTGATTTCATTAATTTTAATTTTTTATTTTTCACAACATACAAACCTACTGTGGGACATGAGAAGTTTGCAAGATGAGTTTCTTTTATGTAATGCCAATAATGGCTTTCTATTATTGAGAGGTATATAAGGAATTGTTTGATACACTATTATTAGTAAAACCAGTAAATTATTTTTTAAATAATTTTATTCTGCTTGGCCTTATTTCATTTATTCTGTTGAATGTTAAATATCTTGCATCTAAATCTGCCAGGGGTATAAATAATTTTGGGCCAAACTGTACACTTTTCTTCACTCATCTCAGCTTTATAGATATTATATTATTTAATTCATACTTTTACTCCTAACCAATAACAACACAGTGAGGTTATATGTACAATCATATATATATATATAAAAATAAAAGTCAATATTGAGGCAGAGGCGTAGCTTTGTCTCAGACTAAAGAAATAAAAGCTGAGCTCCCCAGATATTTCTTTCAGTCAAAGCGACTTGTGTTGTAATGGGTGGTCAGGAAAATTGCAGGACTATTGATTGGGTAATGTCCAACATGGACATGTCAATAGGGTGCATAAAAATCCAAGAACTGAGCCGGAGCTAGTGTTAATAAAAAATGACCTGCCCAGAGCAATTTCAAAGAAAGCAAAGAATCACTCATGGGAAATCTCTTCTAAACCCCTCGTGTTATAGAGAAAATAGGAAAGATGGGAGAAACCAGAAAATGTCCTGTTTTTGTCTGATATTATTCCGACTTCATTGCTTTGAATTTATTCTTTGTTGGCTAAAGTCAAGCTAAATGTTTTTTTATATTTCAGAAATTTTCAAAAAAGTGATAATTCATGAGGGACATGGATGTTTGGTTACTGCATGGAAACAAGGATATTTTCCAGGAGATGAGGAGCGATGGAAACCTTACAGGGACCAGGAAGAAAAGGAGGGGAAAAAATCCAACAATGAAAGCAGGAAAGGTTGCGGAAGATTGGTGCTATTCTTCTCCAGAGATGAGGATGGTCGTAGTGGGGTTTGTTCCCATGGCAATATCTCCCTGGATGGGAGTGAGTGTGTGTGTGGGCATTTGTGTGCGAGGACGGACCGGGCCTTGAGACTGAGAGGAGATGAAGGTGGGCCAAGGCTGAGGCACTCTTTGGAGACACTGGAAGCCTTGAAACAGCCGAGAATCCTCTGACAGCCTCTATTGTTTATTCGCATTCACCTCGGCTCCACTTACCGTCTTCCAACCTCCATGTATTTATGTTAAATCCGTCCTTTTTAAAATATGAATCGCCCTTGGACACTTAAAACAGAATTAGCTCAAAGAGCTGCACTAACATTTTCACATTTGGCAACCATGGCCATCTTTTCAGGGATTTTTAGGTTCAAATGTGATGCTTTCTTCAACTGTGAATGAAAGTCCTTATTTTCATTTCTTTTGTTTGTTACTTCAAACCAGAATTTTTTGTAATCTTTTAGTCCACTCTGACAAATTGCGAATTAGTGTGTTTTCTTATTATAGTCATTTAACTTTGACCTATTACCTCAAAGAAAAGCTTCTAAACTCAAAGGATGAGAATGGATCTTTAGACACTTTCTCCCCAGTAACTTGTCAGAAAAGACAATTAGTTCCCATTCCTTTCTGTTTTATACATTTACTGGCAGGCCTGGATGAGTAAAAGTCTTAAAGATAAATAAGTTTCACTACAGAAAATGTTGCTGTTATTAATTTACTCAGGGGGGAAATCCCACATTACAAAATCCTTTTTCTCCATGTTGTCATTATGAGACGACTAAGTCGTCTTCTTTAACATTTAACAAGTTTGGAGAAAGAGACAGAAGAATTTTTGACTATTCCTTTTTGCATAATCTTTTTGGACAGTTCAGTCCTGGGCATTGAGTCATTTTCTTCCTCTCAGCTCAAATAAGTTCTTTTAGGACTAAGATGGCGTTGGGATAACATTAAGAACAAAAACTAATTTGAGTGTAATAAACCATTTCTCTGTCGGCTTAGTCATACATTTTGGATCACTGATCAAAGATTCAACAAAGTCAGTTTTATGGTAGAGTCCATCCACACAGTTTTGGTTATAATATCCTCGTATTCCCTTTTTTACAAGCTTCCCAGATCCTTAGCAGAGAAATAAACAGAACCTCCATCATACTCAACAGTGTGAATGAGTTGCTTTTCCACATATTTATCTTCTGTTTCATATCAGACGTCGAAGAAAAGTTCAAGATTTGTTCCATGCGACCAACTCGGTTAAATCCAGTTCAGTTGGTGAATAACATTCAATGAGCTTATTTTGTCATTATTATTGCACATTGAATTGATGATTTTTATTTTATTCTTTGATACATTTGCTAGTTTTTAAGCCTACACTACACAGTATGTTTTTAAGAATAAAAACTAGAGTAAACATAAGCAAAAAAAAAGAAGCAGCATAAGCTCAAAGATACATTGTGAAAAAAACGTCTCAAAACCAAGAGAACAAATAAAGAAGACACTGTAGAGGAAACACTCTGTTAGTAAAGATAATGACCTAGATTTATGGATTCTTGATCACAGATTTGCTTCTACGAAGGGTTCAGAGTCTTATAAATAATAAAGTTAAAGCAAAAATATATATCTCTTAATGGTAATTCTGACTTTTACATCTGTGTTTGCTTTGACACAGTAGGGAAAACGAAACATGCAAATATTCCCTCAGGAAGCAGCGGGACCATTGCTTTACATTTAAAATCAGTGAAGTGGAGAAAAAGCCTGTTTCTGATCTGCTGAGTCTGCAAAAATGTTCACAACAGTCATATAATGTAACTCATGTAAATGTTGGCAGGAAAGAAGAAAGGAAGAAGGGGATTTCCAGATTCAACATCAGGGCTGTGTGAGTTTGTTCGTTCATATGTAGCTCCACTGCTTGGAAAATTGACAAAATATTATTATTTTCAGATTTTCCAGAATGAATATCCTTGTAATATCCCAAACTAAACATGTTTGCCAATGGACCTTTTTTTTTTCCTCACTCGTTCCTGGTTAGATCTATATAAGATCAAAAACAAGATGTGTTAAATGACGTAGTTTGTGTAGCTGACGTCAATTAAACCTGCTTAGTTCTGATCTAGTTCAGAGATAACGGTGATGAAGGATGATAACTTTCAAGTGTTAAAATGACGGACAGAACACACATGAATGACCAGTTTTCTACACCTACATTTATCTGAACATTAGAGATGGGATTTTCCCTCATTCACCATGAGCAGGAGAATGTAAACCAAAAGTGTGCAGAGCGCGTGTCCCACTTATCTACTTTAGATGTTCCACTGAGATGAGTAAAGCTTCAATGCTACATATTTACCAAGGTCCTATAACACTAAAAGCATTTTCATTTCTGTTTTCCTATGACTGATCCGTTGTCTGAGCAACAGCTTAGCTACAAATACTCCAGGTGGGCTTAGTGTGAAAAACATAAATATGTGGCGAAATACTGTTAAATACAGTGAAATGATACTTTTTGTTTTCCAAAGACCCTGGATATCCTGTTAGAGAACAGGACTTTCAAAACTTTAAATATGAGATTGTTCTTAGAAACAACTCAGTTTGTAAATACTGTAAATACTCCCAGTGAATACATTTATTAAAATTTGGATTTTTCTAAAATTTTCTGTTTGAAGTTATCCTATTCTGATAAAAAATTGACTTATTCTAAGTGTGGATTGCTCTTTAATTATAGATCACCTAAAGTTTTCAAACCAACATGTACTGCTCCTGCGTTTCCATTATATCCCATTGTGTTCATGATCCCTTTCTTGGATATTTATTCACCTTCCCAGATTTCACTTAAGTATTCACCACCAAAATCAGCTCAGAGCTCGACTTTTCTTGTCAGATTAAAAAGATCAAACATTTAAAACCGGCCCAGAGCACAGAGGAGATAAAGTATTTGAAAGCAAGCTGGAGAAATCAGGCTTAAAAGCAAGACTACATGGAGAAGAACAGGAGAAAAAAGTGTCCTAATTAATGTCTTTGTCTATTAATCCATTCTGAAGCTTGCCAAACTGCTGGGTTTGATCTGTCCAATGCAACTATCAAAGCCCTATAACGTGGTCCTGTAATGTGGGGGAGATCTCAGTCAGGCAGCATTAAGTGCTGTCACTAACACTGAAGCCTGATAGGCTCTTTGTATGATCATCTTTCATGCTGAAGTGTGATTTTCTAATAAGAATAACTCTAATTTAAAGCTCCATAAACCCGTTTTTCTGCATGAATAGTGAATCAAATGACAATCTAAAGACGGCCTCTCATTGTGACAGATTAAAAACAAAAAAGACTTGCTGTGAAAATCTGCAGCTTTACAAGGATTTTGTAGTCTAATTAGACCACCGCTATTGTTTCAGTGGCAGGAAAGATGCTGTGCTCATCACAAAAATAGAAAAAAATTTAATGTGTGCAATCTTCTGTGCATAAAATGTTTGAGAGACAAGCCTAGAATAAAGCTGCTTGGATCAGCAGTGTAATTGTTACAGAAGAAATGTCTAATAAGAGATTTAAAAATAAAGTAAAAAGAACAAAACAAGAAAAAAATTGACCATTAAAAAGCGGTATGATGTTTCTTTCAAGTACATTATAAGTCTATAAATAAGTGTGCACATAGTTTTAAATTGTTACTGCAACCTGTTTTAACTGATGCACAAAAGTGCTTCTTTGCATGGACATATTGATCTACTGTTTTTTTATTACCCAGGAACAACTAAACATTTTCAAAACAATTAGGCCCTTTAAAACTGTCGTCACATTTTTAGCTCCAGGTGGATCTACGGGGCAGCCATCGATGATAAAATTCACATCGCAAAAAATCACAGTGGCTAGGATTTTAGTTAACATTGTTTTTCTATTTATGACTTTATTTTAGTAGGTGCAATTCACTTGTCTTGCTGGACTGCAGAGTCCAGAACCATACAGAGGTATAGAGTGAGGACATACAGTAGGTGCTGCAGTGCCTTGTAAAATTTTTTGACGTGTCTTTTTCTTGCTACAGTTTGGTGCTTCTGTTAGCTTTAGAGACTCAGTGTGAGGAACTTCAGACTCAAATGTGTTGCTATGTTTTATGTTTGCCTGCTCAAATACTGCAGGACTTACATGATCAACCATGTTTCTCTCAATGCAGCTTAAACCAAGAAACACAAACTTAATATAAAATATTTGTAATTCTTTAATAACTCAATCCAAAAGTAATACTGATCTCTTTTATTGATTAATAAAACACAACATAATATCTTTCAAACATTTGTTTCTTTTAATGTTGATGATTATGATTTACATGGCAAAGTTGATGAGTTGAACTTTGCCTAGCAGTCATTAACAGCCTCCACAAGAGAGGTAAGCAACAAGAGATCACTGGTTACGAATGTTCACAAAGTACTAAGAATAATATATGGGAAAATTGAGTGGAAGGAAAAAAAATATTGATGACTGGATGATATGCAAGTATTACTTCCATCTACGATGAAGACTTTGGAGCACTGAGCACCAATCAAGTCCTTTTTTATTGTTCTTAGCAGAGCAAACATGTTTCTAACCCTCTGTGGTTCAGGATTGGCTTACGAGGAATATGAAAGTTGTGGTCCATATCTCGGATATATCTCTATGTGTGTAGTGGCTCTTGAATCTCTGACTCCAGCCGCAGTACACATCTTATGATCTTGAGAATGCTTTGTTTCTCAATCCTCTCAAAGTTGTGCTGATCTCTGGCATGATTACTACACTCTGTGAAAAGTCAGATCCAGATCCTAAATGGAATCCTAAATTCCATTTAGGGTTGGTCCTTTGTGGCTTTACACATTTTTCCAAAGATAAAAACTAGATGTCAGTGTGTGTTTGAGAGGTATTGTCCAGTAAAAAGAAGTTTTGGTTTGATAGCTGGCTTTAATTTGCTTTGCTTTATGTCTTCTGACAGGTAATTCTTAATAGTTGACTCCTATCAACTGTTTTATCTGAAAGTGCGTCAGTGGAGCCCTTCAAAGAAATAAATCAATTAATTCAGTTTAATACTTTTGCAAATTTCCAGAGGCTGTGAACCTTTTGATCAGTGTGAAAGCAGAAAGCTGGACAGGCCTCAGACTGATAAACTGTTGTTGACTGGCAAGTAGAAAACAGCGCTGATGTTGTCTGTCCCACTTAGCACAACTCGAAGTTCTGTTTTGGTTGAAAGGGCCAATGGTAAGTGCACCCCGCCCCAACAAAGCAACTCAATCTCTGGCTTATGATCTCGGATAAAGCCTCTTATCGAATAAAACCTGAAAATACCATTACTGGGAGACAAAAGGTAGAACAAAACGGCACACGGATCGTTTCTAATTCAGCAAAAGCCAAATCAATAACTCTCTCTTCCCGCTTCTCTTTCATATGCATTTGATGTCAGTTGTCCATCTAAAGTATCCCTGAATCCCATTCACCAGATTTCAGAAGCACTGAGCGAAGGCAGGGAGAACGAGTTCTGAAAAGAACAAAATTTTCCTCTAATGTCGTTAGAACAAAATTCTAACGACATTAGAATTTTTCCGCTAATGTCGCTAATATTCCACTAATGTCGTTAGAACAAAATTTAGCAATTGCAGTGTTTCCATTAGGTAAGAAACGCAATTAAAATCCCACTTGAATATGTTTGTCCACACTGTAAGACATTAAAAATACATGCCATCATCTTCCTACCACTTTCTGTCATCGTCTTTTCTTTTCCACCCATTGTTGATCACATGACTCGTATGATGCAAAGAAATGTTGTCATTGCAGTTTTGCAAAGCACACTAATTTCATTGCAGCTAAAAATCCACTTCATCCTAGCTCAAAAACCTTTCCTCTGAAAAATGTTTTTTCAAAAATGGTTTGTTTCCACTGAGAAAATGTATTTTGGATTTCCGATTTGCGTAAGTTTACGAAAGTAAATTCCTACAACTCATAAAAACTTTGGATTTCCTCTGTGAGCTAAACTATAACACTACATCCGTTCGCCTTCACCTCGCCAGTCTCGAAGCATTCCTTTCCACTTTTTCCTCATTCACTTTGTCTTCCTTTCACACCACTTCCTTGACCTCTGTTACTCCCCATCCTATTGTTCTGGCTGCTTCATCTCCGACTCTCACAGACTGCATGACATTGCCGCACCCACCGTTCTTGTTTTGCCCTCTCTCCCCAGGGCCGAGGCAGAAATGACTAAAGTTATTTACAAGTCTCTTCAGGCGACAGAGGAGATCCAACAGTTGGATAATTGAGATTCCTTTGGTTTTCTGTGATGCCAGATGATCCTTTCTGGTAAATTGCAGGGAAGCGTCGGGAATAATGTGAGGGAGGAGGGAGGTAATTGCTTTTAATGCTGCTTTCCAGTTACCTGGGAAGTCGTAACTCTTTGACATCAACCCCACGGTAAAAACATTTTAGTTAAGAAGTCGGAACTTCTACTTGGCGACACCCAGAGACATTGTTTGCAGAACCTCTATAAATCATTTTAAGCTCTACTTTCCATAAGCAAACGCCACTTTTGATTTGTTCAGTTTATAGTTACAGGCGCTACATGTAACATTGATTTTAGATGCACTCTTACGTGTGTGTCTTTTAAAATAAACACGTTTCCACCACATCTTACTACTGTTTATGCAAGGAGAGGGCATGTTGAAATGCAAACTCAGCCTTACATGTCGTAAACTGGAGATAGATGCCGTTGCTCCCAGTTTCTTAGTGGGAAATCCGACTTCGGAGGGCATTCCAGTTGACTTTTGCGACTGGGAATTTGGAAATTTCCAGTTCTGAGTACAATCGGAACACAGCATAATGATTTTAACTGTGCTAATTCCTTTAAATTATACTTTGCTCTAAATATTAAACTGTTGTCTCCTGAGTCGCACAACAAGTTTTGCAAGTCAGTCTCAAACAATAGCATCTTTGCTAGGTAAGACACTGTAAAAGAAATCCTAATTCTGAAAAACTTTTTCTTAAAACTTAAAATATATGGTCAGAGCAGTTCTGCTCCCTGTAAAGTAGAGTTGGAAGCCTGATAAGCAGACAGTAGATGGTTACCTGCCTGTGGATCAAGCTTGGCGCAGGCTGATTTATTTTGTTGGCAGGCATGCTAACTCTCGCTGCCTGCTCTTGACATGTTCCTAAAATAGTTATCTGAAAGACTGATAGGTGGAACTCTTTTGCTAGAAATATAGGGATTTTTCCATATTAGAAATATGTCAAAACAGCCAACTTTCTCTCTACTAAAAAGGTTTAAAGAAATTCCCTTCCTTTAGCCAGTTGGCTGACAGCATGTAGCTTCAGGTTGGTGGTGACTGATAGCAGGATTCCTCTCATATCCAAGACATGATTATATGTTTCTCCTAAACAAGACACACTTAAAACCACCCAACTACCGTAATTTCCGGACTATAAGCCGCGGCTTTTATCACACGCTTTCAACCCTGCGGCTTATACAATGATGCAGCTTATTTATGCATTTTTTTCTAACGGCCACCAGGGGCGCTCGAGCAGAAAAGGTTAGAGTGAGACAGGGAGAAGATATGTGTCGAGGAAGAGCAAGTTTAATGTAACTTAACACGTCTCAGTGCGCAGGAGGAAGATGAAGACGGCTCTCAGTGACTTTTACCGGTATGTTTTTTTAACCAGCCCTGTTAGTGCTGTGCTACCGTATTGCTGCTGTGTTTCTGCCGCGTCACAGGCTCTGTTTGGAAAGAACAGCTAAGGTATATTTTTAAAACTTTGAAAACTCTTTCTGTGTACCGTCTCTATGTAGGCACATGCTGCTTATAGACAGGTGCAGCTTATTTATGTACAAAATGTTTTTTTCCTTTCTAAATGTACTGGGTGCGGCTTATAATCAGGTGCGCTCTATAGTCCGGAAATTACAGTATCTGTTTTTTTAATGAAAAAGATTTTTAGAAAATTTTTACTTCATTCCTTTTGCTGTGGTCACAAAGCAACAGGTGGGGGAGTGGAAACAAATTCTGGTCACTCTGCGATTATCTCCAATTTGTAGTTTAAAGGATTTGAATGATACAACAGGGATTGTTTTTGGAAACTGGAAATGAGTTGATGCTTATCGCAAAGCAAACATATTTCTGCTTTCATCTGTTTTTTCTGCACTTTTCAAACATGGAAGGCTGAATGGTAGATTTTAGCTAGTCAGTCTGCTACACTGTTTGGGAGATAGTGGGCTTTAGGTATTTAATGTACCAAGTAACATTTTTTCTTTAACTTTTTCTCGATTAGAAGCATTTCCAAACAGCCGGTGGTCTTTTAAATGGAAATGTTAAGAATACTTTTCTTCTCTCTCCTAGCAAAATGGCTATCAGCTCAAGCAGCAGGTGGGAGAGGGAAGGCAGCGTTCGAATATGGTGGTCACTCCAATGCTTTCTCTGACTGATGTAGTTGGCAGTACTTCCCTGATACAAAAGCTGTCACCACATAGGTTTTAAATGAGCGGAAATATTTCAAATTTATCTTCCTTTCTGACTTAAAAGTTTAAGATAAAACCTTCAGCTATTGCTGTGAGCACCAGAAAATTCTGGTCACTGTGGTACGTTCACTGGTAACTCCATAACCCAGAAACGGTTTACTTTTTACCAAGACTTTTTAAAACCCTAATATACTGTTGATTCTGGAAAAGGCCCCATGATCACAGAATTTAAAGGGTTTTCTGCAATTCTGCTCTTTGTCACTTTGAGGTTTGCTAGTTAAGAGTTATCCGGCTGCAGAAATGAGCTCCCTACACGTTAGAGTACCAACAGAAAGAATAGCTCTTTGTTTCTAAACAAAGTTAAGCATTCTGATAGCTAAACAGTGGCTTGCTGTGTTTCCTGTGAACACAAAATTGCAAACAGCCTACAACTTTTTTCTTTTTTAAACAAGTGGATAAATTTGGTGGTATTGCCTTTCTTTGGTATTCCCTAAAGTTACAGGAAGGGGAGAAGTGGCATGTTTATCTATGTTTAATATAACCAGAGAATCCCCTCCTGCTGTGTTTGGCATCTCATTAGAAACACTTTAAACTGCAGGGACAATTACATGCAGGATATTAGAGATTTTCAGGCCTTGGCTTTAAAAAAGATCAGAAAGAGATGCATTTCATGTTTATTGTAGAAACACCACAATTGTGAAATTGTGATTTTTTTTTTTTTCAAAATTAGTGGAATATTGAAAAAGGTTTTGCTCACGTTTGTAATGGAAACACAGCTACTGTTTAGCACCACTGCAGCTTTGCTCACAGACTAAGGGTCGGGGTGGATACATGTCTACCGGTTTTAATTACAAACCAAACAATGTTCAAGCCATTTCTGGAACTTGTAGAGATAAGAGTGTGATTCATAAAGCTCAACAAAGACATTCATGTTCAAGCCACAGGAAACAGTGCTTTTCATGACAACTGTAATGAATCTTTTGCTTCATCTCTCACTCCTTTTGCTGCTCCCGGCACTCTTGTCATATGCTGATCACCTCTTTTCCTATTCACTGCACTCTAATTGCTTGCTCTTTCTCTCTCTGGACTCTGCTTGCCATGCATTACCTGCTGCCCGCTCCCCTCCTCTGCATCCCCCCCATCTTTTTAGATGAACAGTCTCCATCCCGGCCACCCAGCACTTCCTCTCTCTCCCTTGATTGATTCTCACCTTTTCCATTCTCGCTGTTCACCTCATTAACAGAGCCCCCGTCTGCTCGTTTCCTTATTCGCCACCCACTTCTTCCTACATCCCGACCCCCCCTCTTTACTTCCTGTCCTGTCGGCTCTAAAGCGACAGCCGACTTGGATCCTGTATAGGCCCAGCAACATTCCGTAATTAGATGGGAACATAATAAAGAAGCAGAGAGGGTGTCTCATCAGCTGAGGTGGAAGCAGAGGGCACTACAGCCTTTCGTCCGTCCATTCTGTCTGGAGTTTAATCAGACGCACACAATAGGGTGCTGTGGCAAAAGCATGCATGATTCAGTACCCCTCCCCTTCTCAATTTACCCAAGCCATCGACAGTAATTCAACAAGTGTTTGTGCTGGAACAAATCAGTTTAACGTAGTCATACCTCCAGTAATAATAGTTTCTCTTATCGTTAATGTTTCTTCTAAGGTGGAACTTTTTGATTATCTTTGTGTCTGCCGAAGTTTTCACAGTGGTTGTTGTCTTGAAACAAACTAAAAAAGCAGCAGTTGAAAGATCTCAGTTTGCTCCTAAATGTCAAACAATCAAATTTTCTTCATAGTACTTTTCAGCAACAAAGCATTTCAAAGTACCTTCCATCATAAACAACTGAAACATTACATTTTGTCAAGTGCCACCGTCACACATCAGATTGTTGATTAATTTTTTATTGACTACATTTAAAAAGCAACTCTAAACTGTTGGGTTTCTAGTCTAGATTTAAAGGCACTTGTTTATTATTCAAGTACAACTCCCCTTTCTCACTTCTTTACCGACATAGCTTCTCCTGATGCTGCTGGGCCAAGCTGTTCTTCAAGACTGCCTCCTTTTGCAAGTTTCACAGTGATTGAGAGATCCAGAACTACAAACACAAGGATTTTTAACTCTGGTTCTTGAGGTCCTGCGTCCAACACGCAAATCAATTGGCTTAATTGTCTCTATCGTCAGGCTGTGTTGTCAGGATTGTCATTCTGACTATTTTCTCCAATGCTTAAGTGAAAGCGTCAATAAATGTGAAAATATAATTAAAAGTCATTGTTTGCATTTCAGTCTGTAACTGGTGTCTTAATGAAGTGTGTTACAAGTAGGAATGGTTTTTAGAGCCGTATTTGTGTTTGTGGATCTATAAATGTTGTGATATTCTGACACAGCAATTAATTACCTAAAAAAGTGGTAATAAGTTATTCCTGTCAGCTTTTAGTCCCTAACATGGAGCTGAGTTTTAGTCTTCTTGTGCTGTGTTTTTATTTCCTTTCCTATAGATGTATTTTCCTGTTCCTGTTCTTTCCTGCCAGCAGCAGAACTGAACTGATTCTGTGATATAGTGTAAATGTGTTTTCGTTGACCTTCAAATGTTAAGGTTGTTGAGTAGCCTTTCTCTTTACCTAACTCCATCATTTTATTGAATGATCGTCTTGAAAAGGGCACCAATAATAATTTTGCAGCTGTATCATATCTGCCTGTTGCCTTTCTCAATGCAGTATACAGTCTTGTGAAAAAGCAACCACTGACGTCAATCATCTGCTTTAGTGGCAGAGGGTTTTTCACATTTTTCCCTTGCAAAACTTTTTTAATTCAACCACACACAAGGATTGATGAACAAATGTGAAATGTTTAAGTTACATAGAAAAGACTTCTCCACTTCAAAGCTGTCAATTCTTTTTCCTTCATAGTCATTCGGAGGTACTTTTGATCACTGTTCCTCTTGCAAAACCCAAGTTTAAGGTATCGATGGCTGGAGATTCCCCTTCAGGATTTTGTGGTAGAGAGGATAATTTATTGTTCTGTCATTTACGGCAAGCGGCACTAACATCATGATGAAACATGGTGGCAAAATATCTGCTATGCCGCTGGCAAGCTTTTTTTTTATCGGGTTACAGGAAATTGTGTCAAAGTTTATTGGAAGGCAGACTGAACTAAATGGATGGCAATTTGAGATGAAAACTTATCAGAAAATGCAAAAGACTGACAGAGGTTCACCCTCTGGTGGTTCAATGAGCCTAAACATACTGAGCTACAATGGAATCAAAGCATATTCAATATAGGTAACTCAAAGTACAGGCTTAAATCCAATTTATAATCTGTGGAACTCCAAATTCACTTGCAAAGAGCAACGGGGAAAAAACCTTAGTTTCTACATTTGCAAATTATTGATTTGATTTGGAAAGGCTGAATACAAATGCATGTCACACTTTAACAAATTTTACAAATACCTTTCCAAACACACTACGAGCTTTTCTATTAATACCATAATTATACACTTTGCAATGTTTGTCTGCCACATGAAATCCCAAAGAAATGCATTGAAATTTGAAACTAATGTGAGAAAATGGGGAAATCAGAGTGCGAATACTTTTGTAAGGTATGTAAGGTTTGGAGGCAGCATCACTGAAAAAAGAGAAGAGATGAAGACTGAATGTTTCGATTTTTGTTAGAAGTCATCAAAATTGACAGGATTAGAAATGTTCACATTACAGGAACATCTCTGGTTCGCTTGGAGTTAATGTTGGAGAGATTAATCTAATATGAATAATGAATAATAGATGTGCTGTACAAAACATGTTGGGGAGGAAAAGAAGAGACATAAAGAATATGTTAAGGGTTGTTGTGACAGAGAAAGATTTTAGGGATGGGGTGAGATGGAGCTGTAAGGACTCCCAAATGGGGGGAAAAAACATAAATGTTTGATGCAGACCTTTGTTGAACAACTTCTGTTTTTTGCTCTTGTGTTCAGCAGCATCTGCATAGGACTGACAAACTGTGGAGCCATGGGCTGCGGACTGCGAAAGATGAAACCGGCGTCAGACGAGAACAGTCCGGGAAAGATTTACTCCACTCTCAAGAGACCACAAGTGGAGACCAAGGTGGGCGTGGCCTATACATACCGGTACCTGGACTTCCTGATTGGCAAAGACGGTAAGCTCTACAATTTGCTTGTATCGACTCCCTGCAGATAATTTCCACATATCTTCCCCTAATGTCCACATAGAGAAAATGAATTCTCCAGAGCTTCCACTGTTATCGATCTGTTATCCTTACAGCCTCATAAAGCAGATACATTACTGTCATTTTACTCTGGCAGGTGGTAAAAATGTGAGTGGCTGCTCTTTCAAGGGTTGTGCTGATTCACGTAACTTCACAATAGAGCAACAGGGTGAGAATGGTAACTCTGCTGGGCAATGTCTTCACTTTATGCAGTGTTTGGACTTATTCAACTAATGCTACATCCAGTATGATTAATTTGACCTCTGAAAATGCCACTACGCCACATCCCCAGGAGAAAAAAACATTACGGACAGAAGAGATCTGTGTTTCATGGAGGAAGAGCTTTCTGGCTATAATTTTCATCACAATTTTCTCACAATGACAGAGTGTTAATTAGTGCTTGTTGCCTGTATGGCAGCATCTATTATAATTTCACTCCTGACAGTTAGTCAGTCATGATTTGTGCTAATGATATAGAACTTTCCAGACTAATTTGTGTCAAACATCCAGCTGGCGGCCGTATATAATGCGTACCAGAGTCTATTCTGCTATGGCAGGGGATGCAAACGAACTAAATGGACATCACCTAATTGTTTGGAAGGTGTGTTGTTCAAGGTCAGAAGTTTTATCTTGAGAAAACTGTGGTTAGTAGTCGGTTTTATAAAGCAGCTTAAGATATTCTGTAGGCTTCATTTCAGAATGTGAACGTGTGACACTTCCCTTCACAAAGGTTTCCAACTAGTTACGAAGAAAAGGAGCCTGTCGAGTCGTCTGTGCTTCTTCCTCTCTCCAATCAGAGGTGTTCGTACGATGGAAGGTGGCCATTTTTTCTGACATGGAGAATTGGTATTGTTTGGAAAGCAGCACTCATGGGTGCTTGTGAAGAATTCGCTCAACATTATGAATTCAGCTTGATTAAATTATTTGAAAAGTTGAATTGTTTCAGGAGAAGAAAAACAACTGTTTTGGTAAAAATTACCTAAAGATTTGATTGTGACGACAAACTAAAGAAGTTAAAAAAGAGAACAAACAAATGTGGCTTCAAATACAAAATGTTTTTAAAAGCTTAGAACACTTTTAGCAAAGTTTGCATAGCAAATAAGTAGAAAAGGCACAAATAGAAACAATACAATATGGTTAAAATACATTAGATGCCTTCTATTAATATGTTTGCAAAATGACTAATTGCCTAGATGTTTCATTCAAACATAAAACTCCAAATTGAAACTCCAGGCAGGATAAGAATGCAGGAAATAGTTTGAAAGCAACAAAATTGCAAGGTTACTACATAATTTCTATTTAATGGATTTGTATTTTTCCAGAATTTTCAATTTAAATTAATATTTTATTGTTTTTCAAGGTGCCACAGGGACATTGATATTCTTAGTATAAAAATATGCTGACAAATTGACCTCCAAAGCAAATGGTAGACCATTAAACATATGTAGCCTAATGTAAGTGTTGACAACTGGGTTTGACCCTTTAATTTGAGTCCTAAAGACTGATGTCTTGCATTTTTCAGACTTGTTTCTGGTTCAGTACACCTGGTTTTATTTAATATGTCATTACTAGCTCACTAGCAGAATTCACTGATTCTCTGAGCGATTACTCCACTATTTGAACCGGTAGTCCTGAAGCCTGGTCTTGAACATGCAAGACTCAGAAGGTGTTTAACCATTTTGCCAGTCTTCATGCAGAAATGCTGCTCCTGTTGTATTTCTGCAAACCGCTTGCTGAAATGAAGTCAACTCTTGGATCTTTTTAGTTGCAAGTTGAAAATACACCCATATCTCCTCAATACTACTAAATACAAGACATATTTCTATAAGCTGAACTTATAGAGTTTATACAGTCTGTCCAATGACCACGTACTCTGTGTTGGAGAGTAAACTTCTTGACTAGAACCAGCGTTCACATCGAACCGTTTTGTATGCAACACCAAGTTGATAAGGTTGAGAGTTGGCATAACCAGTTACAAGTATTTGCTTGACTGCCATTATCTGCTAGCATCCATTAGGATTGTGGGAAATGAAGGAATTTGTCACAAGAAATGTAGGGAGTCGGTGAGCTAGAATATGAAATCTCAAATGTGGAGTTACAGATTATGCCCAAAACACCTGAGTTTATGGGAGCCTTTAATGTGCTTTTTGTCTTTATGTGAGCTGTGTGATTGACTGACGACCTGTACAAGCCGTACCCCACTTTTCACTCGCTGACTACTCAGATAGAGTTCAGCCCCCAAGGTCCATGAATAGGATTAGGCAGGTATAGAAGATGGATGGATTGATAAACACACCATCCTCCTGTCCCTCTCTGATTATCCTTTATTACGGAAGACAGAAAGCCTGCTGGAGTAAGGTCTGGGTTAATATAGGTTTAGGCATGGTATTAGAGTGAGATTAGGGTTAAACATATAATGGAGGTCACAAAGGCTGAGGTAAGTTAATGGGAAATAAATGCACCAGGTGGAGGAGGAGCCTGACTGGCATATATAGCCATAGCTCAGTTATTTCTGGCCCCAAGAGTTACGACTGAAGTGGTGGTAGGTGGGGGTTGGGTGGAGGTTTGTTGTGGGGATGGGGGGTGCCACAGGAAGCAGGGAGATGTAGTGTGTTGTGTGCTCATCCTGACAGTTGATTAGTCTCCATTACTTTGAAAGGCGGACGAGGTGGATGGATGAAGGAGCCGAGGAACGTCCGGGGGGCCAGACATCCTCTGGGACCTGACATGAGGGCGGGGCACATATTGGATGCCTCATTATAACAGTGTGTGTGTGTGATTCATGGCCATTTTTTTATTATTAGCCTCAATAATGGTGGGGGTTCAGACCTTATAGTAATCAGTTTCCTTTTAGCCACTGCCAGTCTATATTTCCTTCTTTGTTACGTGTGTGTTTGCTGGCTTCCCAGTGGAGCACATTAAATTAAAGAAATATGTATGTACATGTGGCCCCAGAGTGTGAAATATTTCATGCATTCAGCAGATTTTCAGGTTGAAGGGTTAGTGTGTAACTCGTGGCTGTAATTACTCTGTACCATGTACCAAAGTGAAGGTACTGATTCATGTGTCTGACTTTTTTCTACAGGAAACCTGTAAAATATTTAAGCATATTCAAAAATTATGAATAAGAAAACAGGCAGTGGTAGCTACTGTAGAGCTGGAGGGCCATGAATACTGACTTTCACATAGTTAGCTAAAGACAGATCCCTAGTTGATTATGTTTTTAACATTATGGGTAATTAAACGTACTTTTGTGTCAAATAATAAGTTGGATTGCTTTAGGATACCATGTCGACTAATCAATATGTTCATTCTCCATTGTAATAGGAGAAACTAAAAAGTTTCCTGTACATTATGATGCTTCTGATCATGCAAATGGTTCTGGCTTATTTTATTTTCTTGTCTTTATTGTTATCTACAAAGTAAGGATTGCCACTGTCTTTCTGCTGCTAGGATTCATTTGCATGTTGTACATAAACTCTGGAGAAAGTTTGTGGCTCCCAAGGGAACAATTATCTTTTCTTCTCTCATAGCATTTACAAAGTTGTGGATGTTGTTGTGGCTGCGATGTCAAGTAGCCATCTATTCCTTTCAAACATGCAGCGTATTGGCCGAAACCAAAAGTGTGTAAATAGCCAAATAAAGCCGGTATGTTAATCAGCTGTGAGTTTTCCCTCCCCAGAAAACGCAAATGCCTGACAGTCAGATTTACTCTGTCAACAAGTTGAATTCAAACACAATGTTTGCGATTTTAAAACAACCAGAGCTGCTATTTAAAGTATCGAATGGTTTCTTCATGACTTCAACTAGTATATTTTGCAAATTCCCCAAAAGTCACTATTTTCTCAAAAGTTGAAGGCTGATTTTTTTTTTTCTCCTTCTCTGCTTAGGTGACTTGTTCTTGGTTTTGCCACGGCATGTCACCTATGCTCATAAAGAGCAAAATATCTCTCTAAATGTAGAGAAGCAGCTGAACTCTGCCTCAACATATTTCACAAGAAATGTTTTGTTTCCCGTTTTCCTCACAAACTGCAGAGTGCACCCTGATGCTGGGTTCACTCCACTTCTGCACCATGAATAATGTTTGCTGTAATTGCTCGCCACAGAATTAGATCACAGCACGGCTGCTGCTGTTGCCACCGCCACAGTTTCCCCGCAGGTTAGTCACCAGTCGCCAAATGTACAAAAATAACACCTTTCAGCGCAGAAACACTGATGAGAGACGAGGTAAATTGGTGAAGATCTGCGTGTAATAAACCCGTTCTGAATATCGGCGTGGGCCCTCCAATGAGTTCAGTTTCAAGGCTGTCCTGTTCAACTCTTAAAAAATACAGGAAAAAACCAAAACAGAGTTTGTTTGATATTGAGATCATGACCCCACAGGGAGTCTAGGAAGCGCTCGGCTGTTTCCGTGTTAGATGATGTGGAAAGCGACCATTTCACTCTAAATACAAGCCCTGCCGACTCTGGGATGTTATTTTCCACAATGTGATTTTCAGATGTTTAAAACGCCAGGAGGAATTGAAACATTGAAAACTTGCTCAATATGCAGAATGTCTGCAGCGCCGTACGCACGGGGAATACTGCAAAAATAAAGATGTTGCCGTGGACATGGATGCCGGTTAGGACGCGCTCACACACGGATCCAGATCCAGGCACACACAGCGTTTGATATCATCTCAGGAACGAGACACCTCATTTATATGCAAAGCCCCCGGAGCCCCGAGTCCCCTTGTTAATATGAGCTGTAGCGGTGGTGGCAGGTGACTGAGAAGCCCCCCATCCATCCCAATCCTCCGTCTATTATTCCTCTTAAACGTAAGACTGAGCTGCAGGAAGGGTCAGCAGGAACGACAAGAGGCAGAGTTGCTTTTCCGAGGGGAGATTAGTCGCTGGATGGTGGGGAAGCCCGGATTTATCCTCCGGCTCCTCAGCTTGAGAGGTGGAATTGAATCACAGTTATTGAAGGGGAGAATGACTTTGAAGACTGAATTCACGGTCATGTGGTTTTTACATTAGATTTCCATTATAGCTCCACTGCCCAAGGTTTGGCTCCGCAGCTGGAATAAAAACACGATTTTAGGTTAGGTGCAGTCAAACTCTGCAGAATATAAACCAATCAGTGATTTTGGTTGGATAAAACAATGGATTAGAACCAATATTAGGATTGTTGTTATTTACTTTACCGATTTGCAATGGCTATGATGCTTTGCATACACCTTGGACTTTGCTCTAACTTTTTTTGTCTTGTGACGCAAACAAAAGTTTGACATGTTTTACATGTTGTCCCACACTTCTTAATAATTGAGTAAATTCTTGCTCATTTCTGTTAAATCTGTCAATAGTCTTTACTTTATGTAATGCATTTGATATTTACCACCATGTTTATACAAATAAAAGATGCATCTTAATATTTTTCAGTATTAACCCACTCTGAATTTGATTATGTGTTGTTCCCTAATAAGTCTGAGTTTTATGAAAACTTTTTTTAATTAAAATTCTTCCAGACTTTCTGCAAGTGTTTCAAAGTTTTTCTTACAATACTATTTTAATTTTTAATTATTTTCTGCCCAACCATGTACCTGAAGGTTGTAAAGTGTTCAGGGTTTTGTTAACAACCTAGGACTGAATAACTATAAGAGAAAATCTGACTTTTGGTTCTGAAGTAACAGTGATTGTTGAATCGAGTGTCCCCAATTTTTTAAAAAGTGGACACTGACCCAGTTTTTTGTCAGAGAAATTAAGTTTATTCATTCTTCATTTGAGCTTTTCCGACCCCCAACATTAAAAATTAAATATTATCATTTCTACCCTTAGCCTCCTTAATCTTTGGTTGGTTCAGTCTGACTCATTCTCTGAGTGTTGTTATTGTAGGTCAGACAGTATACAGCCAAGAATAGAAAACTTTATCCAAAGCAATAAGTGAAGAAGATTCAACAGAGCTTTTAACTGCATATGTTCTGTGTTCCTTCAGACGCCAGATGTGCTACAGCACATAAACAAGACCAAAAATAAACTTTTTCTTTCTGTATAAACACATTAATCTTTCAGCTGCTTAAAATCAATTATTGGATGGTGATTTTTATAGAAAATTAGGGCTGCAATTTTCTCTTTATCAATATCATTGTATGAAATATCAATATTGAAAAGAACTGCTTGGACTGCAGGGTAATTAATAATTCTCTGGGTTTGAATCTTGGCTTTGGGTCTTTCTGCATGGAGTTTCCAGGTTCTCCTTTTGCATGCATGGTTTCTCTCTGGGTATTCCTGCTTTCTTCCACTATCCAAAAACATTAGTGTTGGTTTGTTGGTCCCTCTAGATTGGACTTCAGTGAAGATATTCTTATTATTTTCAAAATCACTTAAAGCAGTTAAAATGAAATAAAAAAAAAAATGTTTGAGTATGTGTTAAATTAAGCAAAAGGATAAAGATTTGAATTAATCTTCCACAGGAAGTCTAAACAAAAACAATCCTGTGTTTTGTTTAGACTTCATGCAGACTTATAAATTGACTTAGACTTGGCGTGAAATCTGACATGGAAATAGAACAAACATTAATTGTGAAGCTCTGTGCTTCACAGTTGGCAATGTGTAAATCTGCATTAATATGGAATACCAAGGCAATGGTGCAAATTTAGGTTAGTATAATCTCTTGGTTCAATCTACACTCAGCTGGACTCTAAATGACCTGGATTTTATTTCAGATATCTCCAGCAAAAAAGCGCAGACTGGTTGTTTACTGACACAGATGTAACAGCAGCGTTTTAGGCGTGTGACAGGGCCGGATCTCAGCAGGCTCAACAGCTGCAACTGCTGACAAAGTTCTGAGCAACAGGAAACACAGATTTTCTCCTCAGCTCCTTCCTCTTTCCCTTCTGCTCAGCAGTATGTTTAAGATAAGCTCATTTTGTCATGTTTTCAAATGTGCTGTGTTTGTGAACGAAATGTAATTTTGCTCACGCAGAGAGATATCTTTGCCATGATTTGATTCGGGTTGTTTGATTCTGAAAGCATCGCAGGTTTCGCAGCTGCGTGCCAGTTTTTATTGGAAATAAGATAAAGGGTCAGAAGGATGGAGGAATACATCCTTCTGTAAGCGGGAGCGCAGGTGCAAAGCAACAAATAAGATTCAGAGACACTTTTGGATGTGTTGAGCATTCGTTTTCTGAAGTCCTTCAAGGTGTCTAAGATTCCAGTCATAACGGATTTCTTAATAAGGCTTATCGTCAGTCCCTCTGCATCAACATAACACACCCTGGGATCTAAACTTTGCATTCTCGGTCGGGAATCTACGTCATTAGACGATTAACTGAGTGTCATGGGTAGAGAGGAAATGAAGGGAGAGAGATTTAAGCCACGATAGGAAGTGTTTGTGGTATGTGTGTGTACAAATGTCTTCACACTCTTGTCTCGGTGCATGTTGGTTTGTCTTGCGTTTAGGTTTGTTTGTACTTCTGCTGCATTTCATCCAGCCTTCCTGCTTGTTTCATCCTCTAACATGGCCTGTAACATGCTGTTTTTTCCCCGCCTGCCTGACAGAAAATACGGCTGAGCGCCCCCTCAAAGCTTTATTGGCTCTTATTGCCCTCTCACTCAGATCCAATATGCCAGTATTGATTGTGTCGAAATGCAATCAGGGTCTCCACAGCAGAAGAGCAAACAGTCTAAATTTAACAAAACACCTCCGCTGGTCTGCAGCCTGCCCCTGAAAGCACCTCCCATACAGGAACAAATGTATTTATGTGTGTGTGATAGGGTAGAGGATCCTTCTCAGCTATTTTTAGATGCCAAGAAGCCTGAGAGGCGGCAAAAAGTGGATATACAGGAAGTGACCTCAGCTTTGAACTCCCTTCCTGCCAAGTGGACAAAGGAAAATATGTTTTAAGGTTCAGCCTCAGATCTCAGAGGGGTAACACTATTAAGCAAGGTCAAAACAGATGGAGTTTGCTCATGTTTACTGCTGGACAATACCTAAAACTCCTCAGAGGAATAACGGCAGCTACGACTACAGCTTCAATCTTAACTCAGTTTTTCCACCTCAGGCTCTTTGTTCTTCCATGCTAAAGCGAGGGGATTCACACGCCATTTGTCACATCTTCTAAAGGAATGACACAAACACTTTGTTCACAGGAATAGCAGGTTGCATGAAGAGAGAAGTGTGAAGAATGTAGAAATTATAACAGCTAAACTGCTGCTTTGAAACAAGAAGAATGTTGCAGAAAACGGTGTGAAAGACATAAGCTAACACTTGCCTGAGGCCGTGGCTGTCAACTGCAAAAAGGTGAACTGCGTCCTCCGGGTGAGAAGCCACTCTCCGCCTCAGGTGGAGGAGTTCAAGTGTCTTAGTGTCCTGTTGACTTGTGGACGTAGGTTGGAGTGGGAGATGGAGAGATTGTGCTGCTCTTGTGTGTTGTGGTGAAGAAAAAAGATGAAACAAAAATCAAATCTTTCAATTTATAAGTTTGTTCACCTTCCAACCGTGAAACATCTTCGTGAAATATGGATCACAGAGATTTCTTTGGAGGTATTTCTTTTGAAGGTGGGTTAAATGGACAAACACCAACAAAAACACTTTCAGGAATAACTTTGTTAGTCATTTGTTAGTCACAAATGGTTGTTCTGCTTCCATATTCCACGGTTCTCCACTATCACAGTATGCGCACAAATATTTAAAACAAAATGTGTGGCCAGACCTAAATGCTTTTATTTAAACAGAAGAGTGACAATAAGTACAATGTAATTATGTATCCCTGTACTCTCTTGTGCAACAACTAGTAATATTTCTACTTTTGTCTAAGTCTGTGAAAAAAATAAATAGTGCTCTTCGCTGGTACGTTTCTGTAGCGCCTATTTATAGCACTACAGAACAAGGTTACATTGTTTAAGTGGGTTAAGATGTAGCTGCTTAAAGTTTTTTTTATTAAATAATTGTTCGTCAGTAAATTGTTCAATGACAGACATTTTTATGACACAAAATTTTTTATTTCCTCTTCAACATAATTGGTAGGCATAATCTCCTCCTTCAGATGTGAAATGATGTATAAATCTTTTGATATTTTTTACAAGATCACAAAGTTTTATTGATTTGGGGAAAGCAAAGACGTTATAACTGGATAAAGGGACCAAAACATAAACAGGCTTGATGCTGCGAGGAAAAGCCTTCTTGACATTTTTCCAGGGTTTGGAAATGATTTTATGAGCATAAGAGGTTCAACGATTTTTTTTCATCTCATAAACGTGCCACGCAATCTTTCAGCCAAAATTAAAACAAGCAATCATTGAAACCAAATCTCATAGATTCCTCCCAATGTGGAAATGTGCAAAATGACACCATCAGCCCTCCTGTAATTTTGTTGACAGAAAGAAAGCTTGGAGAATACTCTAAAAATCTTATGACTGTTAATGATAATGACACTGAATGTACTATTTGTGCTCTTCTTTGCTGTGGTGAGACACGTTATCATATTTTGATCAGCCTGAATTTGTTCCACCTGTAAAACTGTCCTTTTCAGAGCAGCTCATGGAGACTGATGATGATATGCATGATTGGAAAAAAATGACATTTTTGTCCTCACAACCACAACATCCTTGTAAACAAAAATGACTCATGGCAATAAATTGCTTGTTTTTCACCTGGCATTAATCACTTTTATGAGAGAAAGTGTCTTTTTCTTTTAGCAGTTATCTGAAAAAGAAATGAAAGCCTTCATGTTTTTCAAAATAATAGTCCCTGCCAACAAAACGAAGGTTGATTCTTGATTAGGTTTGGTGCATTCACAGGAGCGTTTCCATTAAGACTGTCAATAACACAACACAGTGTATGTGTGGTATTGAATAGCCATGCTGTGTTCTCAGTGGGAACACAATTTGAAGTCAATCACTCCACTGCGAGAAAGATTATTCACAAGTGGAAAACATTTAAGGCAGTCGGCAATCTTCACCGGAGTGAATGTCCCAGCAAATTCAGACCTTTCACTGCTAAGAGAAATGAAAAATAAGCACACAAGTACCATATTAGTCTATACCATGCTTTTGGTATCCTATTAAATGTTGAAGTTCACTCAAGCACAATCAGAACATAAATGGCTTATTTTTAAAGGTTAAATCAGATATTCTCTCTTTTTTAAAGCGAATTATGAGTTAGGCTTGCAACTTTCCATCTACATATACCACAAGTGTTGAGAACAATTTTGTTTGAGTAAATGTTTACTCATGAAACACCATGATTGGAGGAAAGCAAATGCAACACATCACAAGATGTTTGGACTTGGTCTGCTAATGTTTCTGACAGCCTTTTGGGTAATATGGTACTCAGTTTTTCCATTATATGTTTTGGTTTGATTGATAATTCACAGTCCATGTGACATGTTAACACCTGGTTTAGAGAAAAGCAAACATCATACCAACTCAAATAACTTATGACAACTATCGATTATGAGGGTGAAGGTGAGATAGTCTGCACTTATTTCTCAGCTGGAAGCCTTTCAGACAATGAATGTGTCAAAACAATGAACCTGTCTGTACATTAAAGTATTAACAAGTGAAATTTGAAGCCGTACAAATTGAACCATCAACAAGACAATAAGCCCCAAAAAACAGTGAAACAGAGGGATTTGTTATTTCTGAGGATTTGAGATATAATTGAAATAAATAGAGATCAATTCTGTAGAGTTTTTTTCTAAGATTAAGGTGTGCTTTCATTTTATTATGACCGTATATTAATGTGAAAGAAAAAGTTCTGATGTCAGATTTTGTTACAAGTCAGTAAGCGTTTACTGAAGACTGACAGGTAATAAATAACTTTGACTGACCGACTGACTGGGTGGGTATTTATTTCCCTTCACGAACCTTTCAGGTATAAAATAAAGTGCTTGATAAGCAGGCCTGCGTCCTTCGAACAGCCTTCTAAAAATTCATATAACATCAAATATCTATGTGGCAAAAATTGCAAACTGAAAAAACCCAGACCTGAGGAAAATATCACAAGTTAACATCTATTTTTCTGTCATTTTGTGGGTGGAGGAATTGGTGGATGTTCACCTTTTACTCCAGGTTCATATTACAAGCATGTGTCTGTTTAGTTAAAAAAAGAGACAGTGATTTAGAGAAATTATATTTTTTTGTTGTTGCTGGTTTTGTCTGTGTTCCAGCTTCTATTCCCACTTCTATTAACCAGTTCCAGCTCCCTGCTGCAGACCCTCTGATGTTGCCCGCACTCTTCCCAGTGGATGTGTTAGGAACCGGGCGCCAAGCATTTATCAAAAGCATATTTGAAATTCACTCTAGTTTGACCGATTTGGCATGTAGGTTTCCTATTTCTGCAGCACCACCCCTCTGTTAACGCCAGACTCTCAGCTCCCCTGTTAAGAGTCACAGCGTCAATGAGAAACAAGATGCACTTTTGTTCATGTATTTCACAAATGGATTGGAAAATTCTGAGAAAATCCAGTTCAAATTGTTCTATTTCACTCAGAATGTGCAGAGACAGAGTCAGATTGAAACAGGAGACGAGTAAGACCTGCTTCTGTTTCCAACTCGTTCCATCAAGGGGCGGCAGTCATAAACAAGGTGCTGATTGGGGTCGATTAGCGCGCACATTACGGTGTGATTGCACTAACACCCACGTGGGCATGCAGAAAGCGATTTGTGAGTGTGATGAATTTGCAGTGATGGAGGAGAGATGAGGGAAAAGCAATCAGAGTTCATCATCCCCAGCTGCAACATGGAGGGAGAATTCTCTATTCTTCTCTGATGAGGCCAATAGCCTCCTGATGAGCTAGACCTGATACTTTATGATTATATGTGTACACAAGGTGCTGCAGCGAGGGAATAAGCTTATTTTCACATTTGGCTGTGTGACATTTACTGTAAGTCTGAAAGTGCATCCTCTTGATTTAGAAATTTTATGTCTTAGGTCATATTTAATAATGTCCCGGTCCTCACAAGGCTGAAAAATGATTTACATCAAACCTATAAAAACGCTAGATATAATGCCATAATTTAAAGTGTGTGGAAAAGAAAAAAAAAATACTGAAAGCTGTTTTCTGTAAGGCTCATATTTAAGATGTTTTTTTCAGGTGGTCATTATTAGTGCCTGCAAAACCACCCGAAAATCACCACCCTCCCATCCACCACCAAGTTTTACAGCTGCTGTGAGCTATTAACGCTAATATTCTGTTTGGTTTTCTCCAAAAATCAAACTTTGTGAATTATGACTTCTTCCTCGGTTTCATCCATCTCCTGACAGATCCATTCAGATGCAACTTCAAAAAAGTATTTATCTTTTTAGTGAGAAGAGACTTTCTCTTGGCAATCCTTCCAAACAAGCTATAAGTTCAGTATATTTCTGATTGTCCAGTCGGACAATACATAATGTAGCTCCTGAGTTTTTACAATGTCTCTACAATTCTGTTGTAGATTTGCTGCTGTTCTTAGTTAGTGTCCTAATGACAGAGCTGGCCCAACACAATGCAAGTTGAGCTTTGATTTTATTTCGTAGCGATTGCTTGTTTTGCACATTTTATTGTTCCAAATTTTAAAAACAAAAGTTAAGCTTCTTTACTGTAAATTTAGTGTTTGTTTGAAGATGATACTTTTGAATAGTATGTCTAATTTTCATGAAGTTCCTGAGTTTTTCATTGCATAAAATTGGTTGAACTTGCAGTCAATTTTCTGGGATTTCTATTCCTAGAAAGAGCAACACTGCTTATGTCTTTCCATCTTGAGAAAATCACTAAGACAAATGCGCAGTAGAGCGGAGACACATGTAGTGTAAATACAGGGTTAGATGTTGTCATACTGTATTCAATGGAAGCAGTAAGGGTGTACTAAGGGTGTTCTTTTTTTTTTTTTGCCATCTTTGATAAGTAAAATCTTTTTTGTGCATTTTAGATACTTGAGGTTAGATTGAAATAATTTCCATATCCTGGTAAAAACCAGATTAGAATTTTATTCTTTCCTAAAAATCAGACTTCCGAAGGTGAAAGAAGGTGTACTTTCTATTCATGACAAAAATGACCGTGTTTACAAAGCATTTGTTTTGCAAAAAGTGATTTTTCTCTTTTCAGTACAAAACAGAAAGAAATCATGTCTCGGTTTTTAGTTTTGTTTTTCACCCAAAGCAGAAAGGGTAACTTTGAAAATTCGAGGCTACCATTGGAACACATCTCATTTTCAGCCTATTGTTTTAACTGCAGACAAAAGACAGAGACAGGTGTTACAGATGCCCAGTAGATGGTTAATTATGAAATGAGTATCATTCACACACGTACACACGCTCCATCATAATTACGCAGCCGTCTGGTATTTCACTCGGATGTGTGTCCACCATTGTTTCAGGAGATTCGGATGACAGTGGTGGGATGGAGGTTCATACTAGGAGAGGCCACCTGTTGATCAGTGGGGTCCCCATCTGCAGCGAGATTAAAGTGCCGGAGCGGGGGCTTTCTATAATTTCTGACTTAATTATTTCTGAAGAGAGCCAGTGATGGATTAGTTCTGCGTTTCTATTAGCATATGCCTCTGTCTGTAAATCCCAGCGGCCCGCCAGCGCAGCCCAGCCTGAAACCAACCATCCATTTTCCTCCTCCTCAAAGAGGGAATTAGGATGAGATGATATGTGGCTTTTTTGTTGGAGTAAAGGGCTGAAATTAACTTTCTTTTTGCAGCTTTAGTTGACTCTGAAACAGCAGCTGAACTGGTCATAAACCCAGAGGAGACGTTAATGATCCTCATGAGATGACTTGCAATAACTTCTCAGGCTTTAATGCTAAATTGTGAGGTTTTTTTGGGACAGATCAGGTTTAACGCCTGGCAGTGTTAGATTTCCATACGTTTCAATTAATTCTAATATCATCTATGCTGGATATTTGTTATTTTGAGATGCAGATTTATGCAAATTTATTCAAACCTGTCAAACTTAGTTGTAGTTTTCAAGAATGTATAACGCACAATAGTAATCCATTATTCCTGTTCATTTTAAATGGTTACACAAGTAAAACAAGTTGATTCGATGGTCTGTGTGCTCATTTAGTTTAAATACAGTTATTTTAAGAGTGACTGATGGCCCTTGTAGTTTCCAAGCCGTGATTGTTTTTCATTACAACCCACAGCTGAATTTATTTTTTTTGTAAGCAAGGGGAAGCTTTAGTAGCATTTTTTTTTTTCAACCGTCTGACTAGCAATTTGGAACAACAAGTAGGAAGTGTCAAAATTACCTTCTGCTTCTGACAGTCGTAGAAAAATGACAGTTGTAAAATTTTTACTGCACCTCATTCAAAGGACTTTCAACCCTAGGAACAGTATGACAGAAAATTTATTTAAAAAAAAAAAAACATTGGTAGCTTGACAGCATTAAATAATGTTTGAGAGATAAATGGAAAGCAACAGAATAAAATAATTATATGAAGATGGACAATGGAGGAACTACTATAAAAAAATTAAATAGGCAATGTCAAGTGTTCAGAGCAAAACCTGGGCAAGAAGGATTTTAGAATTAAAAATGTTGCTTATTTTGTCGATATATATAGTTTGAGCCAAAGGCAAGTAATTGTGATTAATTAATTCTGAACCATGTGAAAAATTGGATTAAAAAGTCCCAAAACTAGGAAAAAAAATGTAACTGTTCCATAATTTCAAAATTTAAATATAAGCTTCTATTTTGAATTTTATATATTTGTGCATCTAAATCCAGAGCAGTCAGTGCTTCACCAGTTAAACCTCACCACAAATCTCTGGTTCAGTCAGTGTTTTAAATATGTAAAATGACCATTTATCTCTGTGAATCCTGAAAATAGGCTAAAGAAAAAAGAAACCAACCCAAACAGACATTCCTTAAAAAGCAAAAGAGCAACTAAAAATAAAGAAAATGTCAAAAAAAACAACAAAAAAACTTCTGAAAGCCTGGAAAACTATTCATTAATTATGTCTGACTGCTTAGAAATAAAACATGAAGAAATAAAATATAAATCAGGATCAGGGCTTTTGTATAGAAAAGTGAATGAAAAGATGATCATACCGCTGTTGCAGAATCAAAGACAAAAACAAAAATAACCACAACAATGGAAGTAATTTTCTGAAACAGAAAATTATTCATCATATTTTGAGCTCTGGTCATATCCTGAATGCACATCTGAAAAAAGTAGAGGGATGGAGAGTAGCAAGCAGAAAGAGACTTGACACCAACTTTAAACAGAAAGAAAGAAAGAAGATCCTTAAACTGTTTTATAGAGGAAAATCTTAGCAAGCCTGAAACTATTCAGCGATTTGTTCATGTTTTTTAGTGAGCGTTGAACAGACTGGATGACAGTTGGCTGGTTGAACCTTTAAGAGACACATTTGCTGATGTTTAGGGCTCCTTTTAACTGTTTTTATTGGTATTTTAGTCCTTTACCTTTAACAGTTTCATTGATCCATGTTAAAGGATTAATAAAGACCCTTTTCCAGCCTATATCACTCCCTTAGGAGATAATTTCAGTTTGGTAGTAAAAGTATTGCTGCAGGTTCAAAGAGGAACGGTTACAGTTCTTCACTATAACCTTTTTCCACTATTTGTTATGTTGCACTCACAAACTTTAATGTGTTTTAATGTGATTTTAAATGTGATGTTTATTTGTATTTATACCCTGGAGTCAATGCTTTGTGAAGTCACTTCTTCCTGCAATCACACAATTACAGCTTTTAATCTTCTGAGTCGTGTCTCCGTTAAACGGGCTTTAATCTTTGCCCGTTTAATTTTGAAACTTGCTAAAGCTCAATCATTGTATAGAGACACTATATACTTGTGAACATAAATTTTTAGGTCTTGCCACAAATTCTCAATTGGATTTAGATTTTGGCCATTCAGAACAGATGAATATGATTTTCTCTAATCTAATTCATGTTAAAGGTGGCTGTGCTGATTGACTTTTTTTTTATTTATTCAGCAATCAAATTTGTTATCATACATCCATCCATGCAGCAATTTACACTGGAAGGGGAAACTCTGTGTTCAGGTATAAAATGCTTTTGTTTGGTACATGCGTACCAACAGGGCTGAGCCAAAAACTTGAAGAGAATCTGATTTGGCATTTTGGGTTCTTCTCCATCAACGGCTTCGGTTATGTCTGAGGAGTCAATCTGTTTAAATGGTAACGAAAACCAGCTAGGATCTTCTTCAGTGTCTCTATCTCAGTATGCATGTCTTAATGTTTGACAAATAAACCAAATCCATGTGCACATTAACGTAATCTTACATTTAATTCTGCAACAGTAATTTATCAGTTTTAGTTTGTAATTCATTTATAGTTACAATTTTAAAAGTAAATGCAGTTAGTGAAAAAGGATAAACAATCCTGCAGTAAATGTCAGAATAAATTCACTTGAAACCCAGAAATGTTTCTGAGAGAATATTAAATGTTAATGTTAGGGCTGCACAAACATTTAATTTGATTTATTCTCAACTTTTCAAATTTTAACTGGAATAAAGAGCATTTATTTGTATTTCTTCTTGCATGTAAAATGGTTAAGTTGCTTTATCCTTCAGAAAAGGTGAAAAACATTAAAAAAAAAAAACCCTGATGCTTTAAAAGTGAATAAAAGAAGAGAGAGAATAAATGTAATGGGCATTCAGTCTTCACATGCTAGAGATTTTCACCTGGATTTACAAAAGGTAAAAGCCCCATTAAGTCTAATATCCTCTGGAAGTTGTTTCCGCCATGAGATGCATGATAATTTCCACTCTGGCAAAACTCATCTGCTGACCAGAGACAGCTAACAGTTTTCCATTAAGATTAGCTGCAACATTGACAGAAGATATTCTGCCTGCATCTGTAAATTGCCTGCATCTTCTCTGGTACTTTACAATAAGGCTCATGTTTTAGAAATCAGAGCCAGGAAATGACAAGGGTCACCCCCTGGCATGCATAAAAATGGAAATGAGTCTCCTTCTTTCCATATTTTAATAGGAAATGTGAAATAAGCACAGAATAATTAGTTTTTAAAAATCCACCTTCTTCTTTAACTATCAGGATAAGTTGTTGGATGTCAGTGATGAAGATGTTCTGAAGCTGCTACAATTAGGATGAGAATTTGTCCTGCACACTCTATTGATTGAGCTCTTAACCTGAAACTGGCTTTAGTGAAGAAATAAAACAACACCGCTGCGGTGTATACCTATAATTTTACCACCACAGTATGGATTAGTTAATGGTGACCTATTATGCTTGCTTGAATAGGTTAGGTTAGATCTATAGGCTATACAAAACATGTTCATTACTTTTTTTTTTGCACCAAATCATTCTTCGTTAATGAGATTTTAGTCTGCTCAGTCCTGCCTATTTTCATCTTCTTTCAGAATGATCTACTCTAGAATCTATCACTTTAAATTAAAAAAGCTGCTGCTGGCCACGCCCCTCAGACTCAACATTTACACTCGCACAGGAAGATGGCTGCAAACAGGTGCACAATTATGTAGTCATACATCTTTGAAAAGCAGAAGTAGAGCCCCCTGCACAATCAACAAGAATGCAGTTAGTGGCTTCTGGATGGTAAGTCAAAAACAAAACACTTGTCTTTTTCCAGCAGCCGTTGTACAGCTCATTCAGAACTGAAACCAGCTGACCAAATGTACTGGACCTCAGCTTGGTTTTCTAGGGAGTAGATGGGGCTTTGCTGGGGTTGACAGGCAGTACCTGCCGATTGTGATGTTACATTATGGAGGTTTTTCAAACAGCTCACTTTCCAAACACCAAAAATCTTACATTATTGCCAAAAAAATGGCTGTTTTATTTAAGGATGTGGGCTATTGTTAAAAGCAATACAAACCCAAATGGAAGTAGAAAAATGTACAAAATGTGAATTTTGCAAATCACATCCTCTTTAAAGAAATGTTTGCTTTAACATTTGATCTACAAGCAGACGATCTCAGTAGAAACTAAGTTGTTTTTTTTGAAGTAGTTCTGCAATAGAGCCAGAACCCGAGTATGACTTTCTTCAGTTCATTTACAGTGCACTGACTGCAGCCTTCAGAGTAAATTATGCACCACAGTCAACACAACAAAGCATCTAATGGTAGCATCCAAACACCTAAAGCCCATCACACAGCTTAATCAGTTCAGATCTGTGCTTTAAAATTCAGATATGCACTCTTTTGCATTGCAAATGTCAGGAAACCTCCCTCCCTCCCAATCAAGAAGACACATCCTGGCAGAAGATGCTGTAAATGTAATTTTGACAGAGGGGTAATGTTGGGGTGCAACATGTTGTTAGCAGAGAACAGGAAGTAAGAGCAGCGTGCGGTGCCCCAATGCACCCTTGTTTAGCAGTCCACGGGCTTTGATCAACAACCTGCTCAATTACCACAGCTTATCTCTCAGGCGACGTCTCCAGGCAACTGAAGTCTGTCAGCAGAGGAGATGGCGTCGAGCGGACAAAACGCACTCTGGAGGCCTCCTGTCAGAAGACTGTTGATGGAGGCACACTTGAATTCCTCAGAAAAAAAGAAAGCGAGACAGAGAATGAAGCGGGAGGGGGAAGAAATAGACCTTTTATTCTCTCTCTATATAAACCTTTTTACTGGCTGAACAAATTACATGTAGTTTTCTCCCATCAAGACATCCTGCGCCTTTTCATTTAGCCGCGTGGCTTCAAAATACAGTCCAGTCATTAAGTGAAGCGAATAACAGATGAACCTGGCTCGCTTCACTTCCCCATCTCCCGTAAAAGCTTCTACAAGTGCGCCATGCAGAGATTTAGAGATGTGTATGTTTTCCAAAATTTGTCTAAGCTGCCTTAGATTTTCTGTCTAGACAAAGATAAAGCAATTACATCAGCTTTTAGTGCGCAATTAAAGTTCTTTGTCTTGTCTTTATGTTCTTAGAAAATATTGGCAGTTTGCTTTCATTCAGGAAAATCATTGATAGTTACTCAGTTACGGACATAGAGACCTGGAAACTGCCCAGTTCAACCACAGTCTGGTGCCAGTTAGCGCCAGATTGTCTGTCGGGGCCGATGGTCATAAAGAACCTTGCTCAAGGGCATTTTAACTGTCTATAAAGTAACAGCAAGTTTTGTTTATTTCTGGCTTCAGATTTTTCACAGACAAGAGTTTAGAGTTCACATTTTTCCCCCCTAGCCAGTAGTCCTACTTTTGTTCCTTTTCTTTTTAGCAAAACATATAAAACTGCACTTTATTAAAAAGTCTCGCCCTCATGTAAAAAATAATTTTACTCATCATTTCCAACTCGAAACAAATTTCAAGAATAGGTTGGAATATTTTGTATTGACACCAACTGGGCATTTTGCAAATAGCAAACAACTCAAAATGATGTCTGTTCAAACCTGGATGATGAAGTGACTTGCAGGTGAAAAAGAAGAATTTAGCTTCCTAACGATGTTAGGGATATAGAAGAAAGAATCGCTTTTAGGGTCTCTCTGCATATGATGAAAGGTCAGTCTGTTACCTCAAAAATGACCTTTGCAGCATTGAACCAAGGGATGTTGTCTGTCTTGTCCTTGCGTGTAGAGTCAGACCACAGAGCTGAAACCGAGGAGCCTGCTTCCTCTATTGAGGCATGACACTTTTTCACCTCCCTGGGGAAACAACTCTGGGGTCCGGATGGAGGAGCTGATCAACTGTCAAAACCTTGGATTTGGTAGAGCAGTGTGGCGTTTGACCTCGCCATGGAACAGTGGACCAGACCTTTACCACTGAGTAGTTGCTGAGTTTCCTCCATTGGGTGAAAGAAAAGTTTACAATGTCAATCATGAGCTTAGTGCATCTTCTAAATCAGTAGGCTGGGATCCACAACTATCAGAGTAGACTTACATAAAATCACTACGTCTTTGCTTTCTTTAAATTCAAATATTTGTAGAACTCACTAATAAAATAATAATAAAATCTTCTGGATGTAAAACCACCATTAAAGTGTCCTTTAGATTATAAAAACTAAAGACTGAGAGGTTGTGGTTTACAGCTGTCTCTTTAATTTCACGCCTGATAGTTTAGTAGACTTGGTTCAATTAGGGACCAAAATTACAACATTTGTTACATTTTCACACTGAAATGTGTCTAATGATCCAAACCCTTTGAAAAATCTAGTTACACCTCCTCACTTGTGGGGATAAAAACCACAGGAGGGAGCAACACTAAAACCTCCGAAGAAGACAAGACCACAACTTCCTTTATCACAAAAAGTAAACAAAAATGAAATGGCATCAGATTTTTGCAGTTGTAGGAATTCTCTTTTGTTTTTGATAAAAGACGACAAGTGTTCTCCCGCTAGCGCTCGGTTAGACTCTCACATTTGTTTTGATTGTATTTACCCAGAATGCCCTGCACAATACTGCTTCCTGCATTTGGAGTGGTCTCCGATCCGCTTGCATCCATATATGCATTCGAACTGCACCAGAGTTCACTTTAACCAAACCGAGACCTAGGGTTTTAGGCGGACCAGAGTTTGATTGCACATTCTCACCTTCCCAAACGAACCAGACGTTCTAGACAAACAAACTGCTGCTTGATTAAAGTGGACTAAGCAGGGCGGCTGTGAATGCAACCCTCGTCTAAATTGTTGCATTTGTCTGTGATTTCTGTTTCACCTTGAAATCTATGACTTTCCAGAGCCACAGAATCAGTTCGTCATGCAAATAATTGACATGTCTAGAACCTCATCCTCACCACCCAAAGCATATAAGACTGTCGCAGACCTCTGTTCACAAGTGGCAGGGGGCTCAACAAAGCGGTAACATCCTCTGGCTTCTCTGAGCTGAACCTGTACAAGTCTCAGAAGACAAGGTTGGGAGATCAGCTGCCTGGCTTTATTCTGCTTACAGGCCTGGATCACAGCTTTACTGTGATATTACCTTGTCAAGGTCTGACTATAAAGAGCTCCTGCATGTAAAATTATTTGGGTGGCTAAGGCATCCATTTAAGAATCCCTGTGCTGCTGCAGACTCTTCTTTTATGGAGAAAAGTGTTGCAGATTTTCAGAAACTGCTCAAAGTTCAATTATTCTATCTGTCATGGGAAGACTTTGGGTTTCCTCAGGATGGATCACTGGTTTTTCTCTGACCTGAACATCTTAGATAAGATCGTAGGTGGTAATGGATGAATGGAAAAACATGCAAAATGTTTTGCAGTCAAAACGTTTTCTTAATTTAACAGATGTACATGTAAGTCACAGAGTAAATACCACTCAAGTCTCTTCTCACAAAAATTCATATGAAGGGAGTTGGATTTTTCTCTGGCAAAATGCAAGTTATCAGAGTATGGGTTATTAAAGTCATGAATAGACACCTGTTACTCTATTTTTACTTTAAGATGGAGAGTCTACATTATGCTTCTTAGAGCTCGTATGTAAAATTTAGCAATGGGTCATTTTCTCCTTGTTCTTTTAGTGTAAATTTTAAGGTTTGATGAGGCACTGCAACAATCAAACCCTTCAAGTCCACCTTACAAGCTGAGCAAGTGTCATCATGTCCTGGAGCAGACTGTTCTCCTCGCCATGCAGGTGTGATCCCATCAGTGTTTCTGCGAGAATGAGAGGCGGCAGAGCGCAGGAGGTGTGAAGGCACAGACAGTGTTTGTCTACAGTCTGCGACTGAGCAGGAAATTCTGCTCCGTAGGTTTTTATTTCCATCTGAAATGTTCAGCAGTTGGTTTATGGGTTAAAACTTCAATAAAAAAAAAAAGAAAAACTTAAGTATTATTAAGCTATTAGGTTAAAAAATTAACTGTGAGGAAAATTTTTCAATCTGATCAATAACCGCTTGTCTCAGAAATGAATGAATTCCAGTCTGGGCTGTCTGGGTGAATCTGAAAGCGCATTTTCTCTTTGCAGTTTTGTTCCCTCAGGCAAAACTCAAACAGCTTTTTCTTCATCCAAATAGAGACGTCTGGGTGACAGAAAGCAGTCAGTTTTTCCCATTTGTTTGGCACAATAGTAAAGACAGTAACCAGCCTTCACTTTGATCATCTGCTCTAGATGTTGCAGTCATTACCAATATAATCATCTTTTTTCTTTACCTGCAATTTCTGCTTTGTTTTTTTAGTTCCTATTTTAAGGCATCAACAAACAATATATAAAGATACTTTTTTAAAAACAAGAAGTGGGTACAGACTACAGCAAAATCTTTGCATATGTAAATAACTTATGCATCTGCTTGGAAATTACACCAGAAGAAGTTTCTAACTTGTGTAAATTTGCAATTCTGGTTCTTTCATTGGACTTTCCCGTGTTCTGAGTTTTGGTCAATCTAATGGGAGTTTTTCGTATGAAACTATCAGATGCAGACAGTTATGATTATGACAGAAGAGCGTAATCTACAGTGCTGCTTTTTTAAATCAAAGTTTTTTAATAATTCCACCTTGGAAAAATGTAAATAGTAGCTAATAACCAGAATTGTTGCAGCACAATGAGATGCTTGATCGTCACCTGCGTCAGCCCCGTTCTCCTTACTTTAACTTTAGCTCGGTTAAGGAAGTAAAGTGCAAACTTTTCTTCATATAAAATCTGATGAAGCAGCGCTAGATATGGAGAAATGTGAAAACGCAGTGTGAAAAGAAACAATGCAGGGACGGAACAAAAATATGTAAGTGTAAATCAGTTTCAGTGTGAGAAGTGAGAAAAGCTGCAGGCATTCGGCAGAGCCACTTTGAGTGTACAAACATGTGCCTGTGTCAACGAGCGAATGAGTGATTAAGTGTATAAGTCAAAGGGGGAAGCGGTGAGTTCAGTAGATGTGTATGTGGGTGAAAAGAAAGAGCGGGAGGCTCCAGCAGGCCCAGTGACTTTCCCACTGACTCATTAGGTGGGTAATTAAAGCACAAAGCTTTGGCCCCAGGGCTCCACAGAGCTGCACTCTGAGCTACAGCTGCTAATGATGGCGTTCTGGACCTCAGAGAGATGGAGTAAGAGAAGGAGAGAGAGGCGAAGACGGAGGCAAGGAAACATAGATTAGTTCTCACAATGGGAGCATCGGCGGCTCTTCACACTGAGCAGGTTGAAAAGGGCGAAGAGTCGATGCTGTTTGGGATGAAGCGTCTCTGTTTTTATTTTCCATCGAAATGTATAACCTAACGACGGGTTGCAACACAAATATGTTCAACACAGCTCCCTTCTTTTAATTATGTGTAAATAACCTGGATCAATTCAGCTTTAATTTCAGAGTTTTGTGCTAAATTAGATAACACTGGTATAGATAATAACCATAATGACGTCAGTTGGCAGAATTAAAAACTAATTTAAAGACCCAGTTTCTCTTGTTCTCACCCTCTTCTGTGCGAGATTTTCTCTGTTGTTAATTTCCGTCTGGAAATTCATGCTGCAGGACAACTTTAATGGAATTTCCATGAGCTTATTTAAGAGTTTCAGTGCAATGAAATTCAAATGAAATCACTGTGCATACAATATGAATATCCATGTATATCACCACACATGTCTTAGTGAGGAATTGCATTAGAAGTCCAGTTAAATTGTAACTGGACTTTATTCTTATGTTTATGGTTCTTTTTAACATATTCTCCCTTGTGGAGTTGCATTGTTTTATTTTCTCATTGTATTGATCATCTGTGGGTTTAAATCTTACTTTCTTTTACCAGTAGTACTAAAAAATTATCTATATTAATCATATTGTTTATCAATGCATGGCTGTGTTTGAATTGTTCACTCTGTGCATCTCTACATGCCACAACTCTAGTAGTGGATAAGAGCAGTCAACTGTTTTTGCATTTCTAACGCTGCTTCAGTGAGGTAGTTAATTACAGTTATGAGCTGATTACGCTCAAGTATCTGAAAGAATTGTATGATATAAATCTTTTAGCTGTTATAGTTTGCATTAATGCATCCACTATTATCAGAAGTCATAAATCTCTTTTTTAAATTTTAAATATGTTAAAATTTTAGATTATTTAAATGAATGTCATGCTTTTTTATGTCATGCTTTTCTGCGTGATATTTTTCTATCTAAGGAATTAGGCTGCAATTAACAGAATATCGAGAACAGGAAGCGAAAATGTTGGTAATTCATGGCAACTTTAAGCTTTTCTAACAAACCTGTTAAGACAATCTGCTTGTAGCTCTTAGTTTGCTGCTATTTATTTATTTTTTAGGAAATTTGAATTATTTTTTGTCGCATTATCCATAACCAGCTCCATTAGCAGAAAGTATATTTAATGAGGTCTAGTTTAAAAAATACAGATTTAACTACAGTATTTACTTAAAACCAGTTTCCTATAACTCATAATTTTTTCTGTATTAGCTATTTTGTAAATTGATTTAAAATACTTTAATTTGACCAACATGTTGCTTTTTACTGAAAGTAACATAAATATTTTGGACTGACCAAACCTGATCTCCATTTTTAATACAACAGAGAATCAGTGAAAGGATCTAAAGCTGTAACTTTCCAGCCTTCCAGCCTCAAAGACTTGCTGCTCATCACTGAACATAACTTTCAAAATACCAGCAGGAACTTTAAAGAGCTGGCCAGCAACATTAACGTTTTAAAGATTCTGTTTCTTTTTTTTTTTTAATTCTAAATTGATTGATTTACTATAAATGTCTATCTCATTTTGAGAAACAAACTTGTTTTTTTGAATGAAAATAACATTAAATCGAAATTCTGTCAAGAATGTCAATACCTTTGGCTGAAAGCCATTGACTTACAGACTGGAGCAACAACAAAAACCAACAAGATAAGATTATCAATAAGTTATCACTTAAGTTACAAAGTGAGTTAAATTTCACATAATAGGAATGCTAGAGACCCTGTTTTTTACTATTTATGTAAGCCTTAACTTTTTTAATGTTTTCAGAAGGTCTTCAGATGTCTTAGCTTTTTGAATCATCCATTTGGTAACTTTAAAATGTCTGGAACGTGGAGCTTTTTTCTTTAATGCCATTTATCTTCTTATTAGTCAAAGCTCGAGCAGGTGGTGCTGGTCTTTCCACCTGTTTAAAATGTTCTACTTTTGAGATTTTGTTGTTGTCAGTGTAACCCTGTCTGTGTGAGATGACACCTCGCTGCTCTTTAGACTCTGCGTTGGGTTTTCTTTGAGGGTTGGAAGGAAACTTGAGGCAGGAATCGGACTCACACGGCGGTTGAGATCGTGGTTCAGACCGTTTATTTGGACCAGTCAACAGCTCAGGAGCTTCGTCTTCAAAATTCACAGCAAATACTGTATGTCAACATAAGTCTCGTTAACGCAGCTATTTTTTTTGTTTACAGATACAGCATATATTAAAAAAAAGAAGAAAAAGACAAAATGATACAAAACTACTTAGAGTTGTGATGGGTCGAGCAGCAATATGTGAACATTTAACTCTGACTTATGCAGTCTAGCCTGTTTATTACTTTACTGACCTTTTTAAAATGCTCAGAAACAACAAAATCTCTGACTTTAAAATGTTTCACCAGATTCTTTGTGGTTGCACCCGCTAATGTGTAGCACAAATTTTATGAAGAGCTTTTTCCTGTTCTTCTTTCTCAAACAACAAACCTCAAAACCACATGTTTGACTTTGCTTTTTTCACTCCACATGCTTGGAAATGGTGCAGTTTAGTGTATGCACATTGTTTTGATACACAACTTATGCTTAAACCACTTTACAAGCAATCAGACCTAATTTATACATATATAATCAGTTTAATCTAATGATGTAGGCAAATAAAACATTTTGTTTCATACATTCATATTCAGTCCTGGATATAAAACAGTTTAGTTTGCTATACCAATTGGTAAAAAAAGTTGGCTGTTTCAGAATATCCAGCTAATTGCATCAGTGGTTTAATTTGCATATTTGAGACACACTTTTTATTTTTTGATTTTTCAGCTTACTGTTATATTTTTCAGTTTTGTTCCATCGCTGAAAGGAAGTTGTTACACTTCTTTGTAAAAAAGAAAACGTTAGTTAATTTTCAAGTTCTTTGATTTAATGAATTGCATCTGAATTATCCAAAAGGTATAGCATTTATTTCTATATTAATGGAGACTTTTTCGCAGGATGAGATGGGATGAAATGAGGGTTATTTGCGGTGTAGTAAATTTGTCACACTGGCTGATCAGAAATGTGATGCATCTGTAAAAGCTTCAGCTGCAGAATCAGTGGAGATAATAGACATTAACACCAGAAAATACATGAAATAACCCTTACAATGGGAATTGGTAGAGCATGTGCATGGTATTCAGAGATTATAGTCCTTGATGTGCTTTTTCTGGGTTCAATTCCCAGTCTCTGGCCAGTTGCTGCATGTCTTCTTCTTCACTCAGTTTTCTTTCAAATTACTGTTAAATTACTGCCTAAAAAAACTTAGAATGGCTCAGTAAACATTGGTTTCAACTCACACAGATTTTTCATTTCACCATCACAGTTCTGATATCTTGCTCTTATTTGAACCATTATCTTGACACTAAAGACATGAGATGATAGAAAAATACAGAAAAATTGTCTCACTTATGGAGGCAGAAAAAGAGGTTAAGAGCTGAAGAGACCCTTCAAAGATTTTGCTCTTCTCAACTCAGCGGGGAATGGTTGTACGCTTTTTTTTTAATGTCTTTTTATATATATATATATATTTTTTCATTTTTATGGCGGGAAGAAGCAGAACGAGTCAGGAGTGAAAGCTGCAGAGACGAACACATTTCCCGCTGAGAGCAGAGGCTGAAAAATAAGCTAAATGTACCGAGGAGCCATGTGGATAAAGTCCAGACTGGTGAGAGGAATCAGAGCTGAAGAAAGGCAGGAGAAAAAAAAATAAAAGAAGGGGCTTACAGACAAGTCACTGGTATTTCCATTTTGAGCCTGTATGAAGGCTAATGACTCAAGACGGGCTGCTGAGACAGAGCGAGATTCCTGCAGGTGGTCCTCACAAGAGTGGAGAGCTCCTGGGGAGACTAAGGCCATTTTAATTGGACACTGAATAACGATATGACTGCCTCACAGAGAGATAGCAGGATGGCGCCTTCAGTTCCAAAGGGCCAATTATAGCATATTCATGTTGAATAGCCTTTATTAAGAATTTGTGAGGGAGCAAAGATTAGTATCAGGTTTGTTTTCGCTAATTTTTATTTCATTTTACTCTATGAGGCGGTGTACCGTATCCTCGGAGTGTGAATACAATCACTGTCAAAAATTGTTAAGTACCAAATTAAGCTGGAAAGAATGGTCCAATTTCGGCATGATCCTTCACATATACAGTATGAGTATTATCAGCAGGGGGTAGGTGCAGTATTCAGTCTTAGTTATGTTAAAATGCTCTGTTACTTCTGACTAGACTAGCTGCTCCTCTGCATTGAGAGTAGACATCTACTGACGGACCATCTCTTAGATTGACTTCTGGTATATAT